>CM034157.1:282519341-282536602 GCA_019776745.2 Taxus chinensis | reverse complement strand
AATTTCCATTTATGAAATAAAAAGAGTTTTTATATATGTAATGATATATTAATATCTTGGTTGAGGTGAAAAAGTGCAAGTTGTGCCCTATTTAGGAGGACTGATTTTTGGGGAAATTTGGAGAAGCTTGTAGTAAAACTGACATTCAAGGAACTAGAGGGGGCTTTAAGAATCTATTCAATTTTTTTTTTGAAGATTAAAAGATATTTACATTGTTATATCAAAATTTAATATTGGAAAAGGTATAAAAAAGTTATTACCTGCTCTTTGAAGATCAAATTTGGAGGATGCTCATTCTAGCACGGTACAAATGCCTACAATAGGTAAAGTGATGAGTCTAAATTCTTAATGATTGGTGAAGGTTTATGAGGGAATATTAACTGTTTATAAGTATTTAAATTATTATTTTCAGTGTGTAAGTGAGTTTTGGTATGTTGGAAAAATTTGGGCTAAGTGTTAGTTCTTGAGTCCAAGAAGAGATAAAAAGAAGTTTGTGAGATGGAACTATTTAAGGCCTTAAACTTGGAGTTGGAAGGATTTATTATATGTTATGGAAAGGTAATTCACATAAATTTTTATTTTTTTATGGTTTTTCTTATGATAAGATGTTTATGTTAGTCATTAAGGTCATTTTGTGAAAAAGTTTGTAGCTCCATTTTCAGGACAATCTTATTCTTGTTGAAGTATTAAGTTGGTTAGAGAATGAGATGGATTGGGGTGTGTTGAATCACCCTTAGACATGTGAAGAGGAATTAATTTTTAATATATTTAATCCATTTAGAGTCCTTGAAAGTGTCAATAAGGGTGTAAACTTGTTAGATTTTGGAAACTGATTATTTAGCACCTTGATTTCGTGAAGGCAAAAGTTGATGTAGTTTGAACCAGTGGATGTTTCATGATTTTTAACTTGTTTTTTAGTGTAATAAATTCCTTCCATTCCATATAGTGGTTATATGCAATATTTTATGTGTTATTGGGTGTGCTTGAGGCCCAAATGTTAAAATGGGTTGTTGATAGTAGTTGTTTGGTGAAGGTTAATGAGCCCAGGGGGCCCATTAAACAAAATATTTGATTGGTTCCATGAGAATTGTGACAATTTATGACTATTAAGTTATTTTAAAATTTATTAATGATTTTAGATTATTCATATAAAAAATATTTTGGGGTGCTTAGGAGATTAGGGTCATCCCAATGAAGAGTTTTGAGGATTTTTGGTGCATGGATGAAGGGTTTTGGCTAGGAAAATTTATATGGGTCATATGTGACTATTGTAATGAATTTAATTTAATGTTATTATTATTTTTGGGTTGAAATTATCATGATGTATCGAACTCCTTTTTGTCGTCGGAGGAGAGAGAAGAAGCATCTAAAGTCAAGTTGAGCTCATTTGGTGAGCTACTCTTGCATGGGTGAAAAGTACGACCGATGGGTGTGTATGAAACAATTATAGATGAATGATTTGAAGGATGAGAAGGTGAATGAAAGTTTTAATATTTATGGAGAGGATGTGTGAAATTTTATCTAAAGATCCATTCGTTTGGAATGAGATCTAGAGAGCGAGCCCCATTTGAGAAGGTTTGTTTGAGAGATGGTTTGAAGGAACTTTGGAGCTGAAATTTGGGATCACTATCAACATATTTTCAATGGTCATAATTTTGAAAATATATTATGATGATTCATATTCATATGAGTATATTTTTGTGAGTATTATCAATCTCTTGTGATTAGGGTTTAGGGTTTAGGGGTTGGTGCCCCCTTGTGGGGTTGGTGTGGCCTCACCTAAAGAAATAGTTGTGAATGTTTGTAATATTCACTTGATTCCTTTGTTGTGTATAATATAAGAAAAATTTAGGGGATGGTACTCATTTTTGGGTTTTTGACTCACTAAAAAAATCTTGTAGGATGTGTAATATTATTACAATTCCTTTCTTTGAGTAATATAAACAATGGTTTTAGCGGGTTTTCTTCTCCATGATGGTTTCCCACTTATATATGGAGTCTTGTGCTCTCTCCTCTTATTATTGCACACATAATGAGTTTACATGGTTTATGGATATTGAATGGTTAAGTTGAATGATGAATCTAAGCAATGGAAAATGAAGTTTTAATTGTTGTATGAATAATTCACACCCCCCACCCCGCAGTCACCGTGCTTCCAAAAGTTATGTGGATTTCAAATCCAAGCCAATAAGAATATTTCTTGTATGATTTAAGTTTCATAGTTTCAGGATCCATTAAACCTCTATTATCCATCGTGAAGTAGGAAGAGAGAAAACTCAACAATTAATTCAAAATTCACTTTTTATCCGAACCTTATCAGGGGTTGGTACAAAGCATACAAAATAACTAAAATCCATGATACTTTGCAATGTCCTTCTCATCTCTCAAACCACCTCCCCCCAAAAAAAAGAAAATGGCTAAATTCCATGCTCATCCTATGTATAAATGTCCTGTTACCATGATTGACAACCTTTTACAACACAAGCTAAGTTAACGAGACACACTCCTCCACAATTGTCATAACTGTAATATCTCTTTTAACCATGTGAACCACGAGCCAAGAGAAAGAAAGATCCATGCATTTTTCAAATTTCGACTATCCATACCTTGACTAGCTTTTGATAAAAACCAATAAGGGCATCTCCCCATCCATCTCGTTAGATCACTCTCTCTTTCATGATTTCCTTCATTGGTTGCTCCTTCGCATCCAAATTATATCTAGGTGTTGATAAAAACTATTAGATCCATATAAATTCCACCATGTATCGTGCCTATTGATTGTCAGACCCACACAAACCCGAAGCCTTATTGAAACCCAGTTATTTCAAGGAATTGTAGAGTATGTGATATGCTATGCCTTGAAGAGTGATGGAATGGTGACGATTTCCAATACTTGTGATTGGTGTTTGAAATTTCTGGACCAACTGACAGGTAACATGACCTTTTTAAAAATAAATTGTGAAAGGGATTAGTGCGCCTCCTGTGATTTTTAACTGCCAATGGTCAATGTTTTGAGCATGGAATTGAAAAACCCATTTTTTAAACATTATAAGCCTTTGTTTATATGGATAATTTCCATGAGCTATCAAACTCACTCATGTGATCATGAGTTTTTAGGATCCCTCAAGTGATAGGTTTTCCAATAATACCTCCAAATGATAGTCCCCTAGCTCATGAACACCCATCCTTATAAGTCATTCCGCCAAGAACTCATTCACATCATTACATTTCTTTTAAAATTCATCAACTTTTTAAAGGAATTGTGTGGTGTTGAATCATCAAATTTTCCTTCCAAATAGGTTAATTCATGAATTATAATGAATGCGTGATGATTATCACGAACTTACGTAAACGGATTTGATTTTTTGATGCCTTGTTTTAATTGTTCAACTTCCATTATGCTAAGAAGGTTTATACCATTTCTTCCATTCAGGACTTGCATTTGATCCTGAGTAGCTGAATGTTTTTTGGCACCCTCGTCAACGATTACCAAAAATGGTCAACATATTTGATTACTTTTGGGCCTTGGTTTCTTAACAAACCAAAATAGAACCCTAATATCATTTTGCTGAAAACTTTGTACATCTGAGTTAAAATTTCCATGTGTGGCAGGTAGAAGAACAAGAAAAAATACTGAAAAAAATGCTCCTTGAAAATAAGAAAGAACGAAACGAAATAACAACAAACAATCTGTACCCAAATTACACTATGGGGAAATATAAATCCACCAGGGAACACCATTTAAATTGGTAGCATTATTGAACAGCCACCCCTCCCAATTTAACTATGTGTCTGAAAACTTAAGAGGAAAAAAACATGGGAAACTTCGGACAATGTCATCAACTTATCTCCTTAGAAACAATTGCTTCAATGAAGCCCATGATGGGATCAAAAGCTCTTTCCATATGTTCTTTGTAAACGGGAGAGTATTTTGATGTGTCTAGCATCTATGAGATGTCTGGTCCTCCAAAAATGAATCCAACTTTGTTTGGAGTACCTAGTTTTACTTGATGATTATCCCACTTCAAACTAAGTCCCCTTCATTTTAAAAACTCTTTCATTGCTTCATTTAAGTCCTCTTAATTTGATCTGGATTTTAGATCCATAGAAAACATAGCTTGATTTTGATTCTCCAGATCTGAGTTGTGCATACCTCACCTCCATGGGACATTATCAGATCCAAATGCTTATGCATAGGCCACAGCTGGAAGCTCAAGAAGAGAAATAGGAAAACTGGCTCTAAGCCATAAACCAACTTGAAAATGTGAATTTAAAATTGAGATTTTATGAGTTATATATCAAGCCCATAAGGCTTAGCTTCAACTTGGGATGCCAGGTTTTACAAATTTTTATCTTAGTTCTTCTAATTATCCTCTTAGTAGATTTTTATTTGTCATTTCTACCACCATGCATTGAGGGTAAATAATTGGCATTTGATTTAATCAAGAAAATGCCCATTCATGAAAGACCATGTAAAATATTTCACCTGCAAAATATTTTGACTCATCTGAAAAGTCTTAGTGAAGGAACACCCAACCTAGTTATTTATGATTCGACAAAAGTCCAATATGCTTGTCTCATTGTTCTTTCAAAGAAACTACTTCATTCCACCATTTGAAATTATTGTTTGTGGTGATTATCCTCAGCACCAAACATGGAAGGTGGTGGGTTTATGATACCTATGAATTCTAAACCCCATTGAGAAAAAAGGCTCATTTCCCAATAAAAACGTTGGAAACTTTAGATGTAATTAAGGGGACCCTTCTTGGTAGTGTGTATGAACTGCATTTTTTTTTTTAAATATCCTGATAACTCATATGTTGTGTGATGGTTGATGGAAATGCATTAAATTTTTCTCAAACTAAAAAATGGAGAGAGAAAGGAAAATAAGCACCTCATTTAATTGAATGAGAAAATTGAAATAATTAGAACATAATAAGAATCAAATAATTGAAAAGTATATCAAATTTATAAAAACATTCCCATCTGCCTCGTCAGCTAAAGGCAAATGGAGCTAACTATTATGGGTTGATGAGTAGAACAAAAGGAGCGTGACATGGTGTTGTGATCAAACCCAAGTCACCATAAAGAGTTACTTGTAAAATGTATCACTTTCTACATTTCAAAACTTAAATAATGTTGAAAATAAACCCTTAAATGGGAAGATACCTAAGGAGCTGAAGAGTGTTTTTTGTACATGTGTCATAAAATTCTATATAGTCTAACCTCACTTAAAAAATTACTATTTAACTAAAAATTATATAGAGCAATATAAATAACTGGAATATGTAAATTACTATGAGACTAGAAACTTTTCATTGTGTCAATTAGATGCGGTGTTTTAGGGAAATCCTCATCATTTTACTTGAGAAGTTTTAATAGTGGGGCTAATTGCTTTGGATGCTCCCCTAAAATCTCTGTACTCTGTGGTTAATGTCCTCTTATAGCATGCATGCAAGGCAGCACTTGTACAAATGTAAAGTTTGTTTCTAGTAATTTTTTTGGGGGATCTGTGGGCGGTGTACATTTGAAGCTCTATGTTGACTAATGTATTTTGGATGTTTTCATCCAAAAACACCACATTGTAAAGATTCAAACGAGGGGGAGAAGGGATGCAATAACTCGGTGTTAGTAGGTTATATCTAGTTGTTATAAGATATACTAATATGTATTAACGGGTTCTACAAGCATGTGTTTATTTGTAAGCCTTTAATACCTAACTAGAACCAAACTCCACCCTAGTTAGTCTATAATCCTATTATGGGGTTTTGCATGCCTTAGCTAGGAAATATCCTAGCAAGTGCATTCATATTAGGTAAGTAAAATTGATAAAAGTAAAGTCCAGATTCGGTCGCCAGAAAGGGTTATGGTTGTTGAAAGGGTTTGATTTTCTCATAGTTTTAATCAGAATTGGGGTAGGTTAGAGAGATGGGCCACAGGATTAGGGAAGGTTTCATAAGAATAAAATTTTGAGTGGAACCTATTTTTTAAAATGAAATACCCTTAGTAAATTGCAAAAAGCGTTGTGTCATAAATTAAATTAAAGCTCTTTTTGAATAAGGAAATCTCAATTACGTAGTTATAACCAAGAATGATCGTTAGGATGGTAGAAATAGGATTGAGGTATGTTTTTCAATATAAGGTAATTATTTCACCAATCTTAAGTATTTGACATCTATTGATAAATGATTAAGCTAAACAATTTTAAGGTAATTGTAATAATGGTCTTAGATGGATTCAAAATCTTCTTTGGAAATAAAATTGTATTAAGGAAAATAATTGAGTGAGGAACATGAATCTTTCATTTGATATAGTAGGGGTTAGAAATAAAAGGGCTACTAAAATGATAATGAAAAAATGCGGTTGGGTAAGGTCATGGATAAAAAAATGGGGGGTGGTGTTTTCATTCTAATAATAAATGGGAGGGGAGTATTTATAAATGAATAATTACAATGTAGAAACTAGCTTCAGAGGTACCATTCAATGAAGTGTTTATAACATATGTTATAAGCTGAACCCCGTGATCCAGTTGAGTTAGGTGGGTGTGATATCACTACTGTCTTTCTCACTATATTAGAGTATTCGAAATGAAAAGGGTGGTGGATTTAAAAGGGTTTTTTTAAAAGAGTGGGTTTCTGGCAGATCCACAGAGGATCAAGAAGTCAGTACTTCATTGAGTTGATATAGGAAGAGACTTTCGGAGCATGAAAATCCTGTATATAGAGATGATTGTGCAATTTTATGATGATTTCTTGGTTATGTTGGTCTTGATGAATTATGTTTTATGTCTGAATAAGGTTTTGAATCAATGAGAATATATGGTATAATGTGGACGCCTGTAAACCCATTGGAGACCATGAAAAATGTCATACTGACAGCGGTAAGAAAATAGCTTGTAGTATTTCCTTAGTATGTTAGAAAGGATAAACATGCCATAAATGGTTATTAGACCAATAAAAAAAAGTTGAAAATTGAGTGAGAAGGTAGTTTTAGGCATGAAAAAAAATGTTTCAAATTTTTGAGCACTGGAGGAGTTTTGATCGGTCAAACATAAAAACACACTCATAACCCTTGTTTTGTGTAAGCAAGAAATCAAAAAAAATCTTGGGAATCATGTTTGATTGAAGGAACTAATATCTCAAATCTCATTATAAAAGGATAAATTTTCTGCTCTTAACAAAGAAATTCGGAAAGTGGAATTAAGTTTTGGAAAGCTTTATAAAATCTTGAGTTAGTTATGAATTTATTAGAGTTCTGATGTGAATTCCTCTATGTTGTTTTGGAAAAAATTTCTAAAAAACTCACCAATTTTGTTTTAGCCAAAAGGGTTACTAGATATGTATATATTTTGGTTGCTTTGGTTTTCTCAGACTGAAGGTCAGAGAGCTAAGAAGGGCTAATAAGAGACCTAGTCACCAATAGTATTTTGAGGATAAAAGGGGATTGGTAACGATTATTTTGATTTAGCCTGAAACTTGGTTAGCGAGAATCTTTAAATTATAATAACAGGTATTTGGACATAATTTAGCTTCCAGCTTAGTCAGGATATGTATGTTGTTTTTGTAAAATTTCTCTTCAGAAGGGCTACAAGGAAGTTAAGGCCTGCCATTAGAGTCTTGTAATGTACAAATGATGCGTTGATTTGTTTGAAGAGCTTAGACATGTTATCAGCTGTTATTGGTATTATCAAATGTGTGCTTAACCTTCTTGTGGATATTCATGTGAGTATTTAATCCTTTTGAGAAATATTATTTTTGAGATAAGGAAAAGTTCTTGAGTTTTGTTGATTTGCATGATGAAATAACTAATAATGATTGAGTTATTGAATCGGTTGTTCTTATGAAGAGTGTATGTGGGCTCTACATCATAGACTCCTTCTTAAAAAAGGAAGAAAATGCAAACCGTTATGTCACTGTTATTAATTCAAAAAGTATTATATCATATAAAACGATAAAAGAATATGATTATAATGACAATTAGAGAAATAAGTCATCATAAATTTTTGACTAAACTCTACTACTCAACGGGTCAGGACAGATATGAGCTTATGTGGAGTGTTTTTTTTAAGGAGGGGTGTTGTGTTATGTAAATTGTTAAAGATCTTCATAATATAATGTATGAATTAAATTGGTGGAATAATACAAGGACCTGGCATTCAAAAGGTTAATGAATGACTAAGGTTATTTATTATCTTGGAGGAGAGAAGGTCACTAATCATACTTGTCGGTAGGGTTTGAACAATAGAAAAAGGCACCAGTTGGAATGTTTGTATGTTATCCCTTTGCCAAAATCTTGTATATCTTGGAACAATTACACAGATAAATGCAGAAAGGGGACTAACATATGAATTGAAAATTACACTTTTGAAGGATTTGGGAATATCTAAGTATAAGAAAAAACATTTTTTCAAGACATAATAAAGTAAAAACTCAAAGTGCATTCATAAAATAAAAAAATTGTTTGAAATGATTATGAAAAAAACATATCAGATAGTTGCACCATAGAAAATTCATAGTCAGACTTCAAAATACTTGTGTCATCATCAGGAATATGGTCTTAGTTGTGATAGCATCACATCTTTGTTTGGTAATATTATCAAAGTTCAATGTCTTTAGTGTCAACCCTGTATTTTCATTTTGTTGTGCGAAGATAAGTTGTAAGTATTAAATAATTATGAATTGTAAGTGAATTAATGTTGTTACCGGGTTGTGAGTTTGCAGTTACATAGATGTACAATTGTACAAAGGATATATATACATGGGTGTAGGTCCATACCCACCATCATAATCACACTTTCATCTTGAAATCACTTATTACTCCATACTTGTAGCTTAGTTTTGTTTACTTCTTTGTATGTGATTCTCATTACCTTGCTTTGTTGTAGGTAATGATTTGGACATGTTGACGAATCTCTAAATGGTGCATCTTATCATTATTTTCAATGTTTGTAAATGATTGTTAATATTTTGATGGTCTGACAACCATTGTGTTTGTTAGTAGGTCAGTAAATACTACAAAGAAGTAAAAATAGTCTTCTGTTGATTGGAATTTTCTTCCTCATATCTGTAACACTGCTATTTTGTAACCTGTTTGTAATGTTATTAACTCATGAAAGAATATTGTTGCTTTAAGCTAGTTGGAATATTCCTTGTTGTTGTGGCAGGGAATGGTGAGTAGCATATTTTACACTATTAGTCGACCTGCCATAATATTTCAAATAATAAGTAAGGCTAGAATTAACATAGTTCTTTTATTTGTGGCAAGCGTATCTAAACATCGTAAAACTAATGATTGCAATGGTCATGGACATACAGATGGAATTGTATAACATTGAAATGATTTTAAGGAGCATGGTTTTAGTCATCTTATTGGCATTATCATAATTAGTTATACTCATAATCGACCACACTATGTATATAAGGAAATTGATTTTTTTTTGTGTTTAAAATCTTTGACCGATGTTATTGCCCCAAAAACTTTGAATAATGGTTAAGCCTCAATTGTATTATTTATTGATTTTGGGACATAGGACATGAAAATTTTGGATATTGTATAAAGTTTTAAGTAAAAAAGGGGAACACTTTGATAAACACCGTCTATTTGAGGGCTAAATTAGAAAGGATGGTGGCGAGTTTTGCCAGGCCACTACGTGGAACTTGCAAAATGAAAATGGAATGTATGAGGGGACAACCTAACTCCTTGCCATATTGAAAAGCTTTTAGAGAAGAAGCTACGAGGCAGAATTGAGGTTTCATTTTTTAGTATTGTTTTTAATGAGATTATTTGGCGGAGTTGTGCGTGGAGGTTTGAGATATTTTCAGTGTGGAATAACATAAGTATCTTTCTAAAAAATAGAATGTAGTCTCTGAGAATAATGGAATTGATTATTTCTAAAGGTGAAACCATTTTGAGAATTTGGGGTTTCAATTTATAGAGATTGTTGGGTTGATGGGGTGAGGATTTTGCAAGGAATAGAGAGGGAGAAAAAGGTTGTAAGACTATTATCCGGCAAATTGCATGGATAATAATTCTTTCCATTGTTTTTTACTCAAAATGTGATATTGATTGGTATCCTGTTCTTGATTGTGTGTTGTTCATTGCGATTTGAGGAAAAAAACTAGAAAAAATGTTTGTATATGCTTCCTAATATTGAGTATTGGGAAAAAAGGTTATGAAATAAGGCTCCTTTGATAGTAGGTGTGGAAAGGATGGATTCTATGAAAATTTGTAAAGGAAATTATAAAATTGTAGTTTTTTGGGTTTGTCTTATTTACAGAATAATATACGATCTGTTAAGCATGTTATGAATGAAACCTTGGAACAAGTATTTGAGAAAGAAGTTAATGTGAGAATTCATTTTCTTTAATGAGGGTGTGGTAAGCATGTCTTAGATTAAAATTCTATGTGTGTGCATATTTATTTATGTACACTTTATTTCTGGAAAATGGTTTGTTAAGGAAAGAGCCCCCTGTTGGTTTGGATTTTATTGATAATGTCAATTGCAGGATACTTGAGAAATTTAGCAGACATACAACAATTGTGTATTATACTCACTTACTGTTGAAAAAGTGTTGCAATGGTGCTCCTAAGATTGGAATCAATCTTTTTTGAAAAAAAGCTCTTAGCCAGTTTAACGTTGAAAAAAAAAGTTTGAAAACTATGAGTTATAGAACAAAGAATTGAAAGTGTGTGTTCATCTAGGACCTAGCTCATTATTGAGTTCTTAATGAAGAGTAGTGTCTTATGATTCCGTTATGAATATTCTCATCCTCTGTATAAACAATTTGAGTATTGCATGACTTTGTTGAAAAGTTTGTATTGTTTTATTGGAAAATACCTTTTTAACTTATAATTCATGTACTGTTTTGTTCATTCTTTGTTAATGGATAAGGTTTCCTTATGATTGAATATCCTTTGAAGAGACTGTGTGTGATCAAAGTGTAATCGTTGGAGGATCATTGGATATTTCATGGTCGGAATTTCTATTGAAATTACCATAAAATATTCCAAGGTTTGGTACTTCCCAAGTGAGTAGTCTGAAGATCTCTTAGCTAAATCTTTGGACATATGGTTATGAATGTACTTTGATACAAACTATTCCGACTGTGCTTTGCCCAAAAAGCGTTATGGAAATAAGAAAAGTTTACTGTTGATTTATTATTAAAGACTCGTTGTCTACCAATTCCATAGGAATCTCTTTAGTTTTAAATTCTTTAGTAAGGATTGGTGGGGTAATATGCAGGTCGAGATTGGTAAAAGATAGTAAGGTGTTTTTTATCCGATTAATAGAGTTAATAGTTTGATATTGATGTGATAATAAAACTAATTGAAGTTATTATAAGAAGTCAAAAGATATTCGTATTTGTTTCAATTGAGGTTGGTTGGCAATAGTGGAAACAACCAGTAGATGCAATTTTTTTCTGTGGAAAGAAAAACCATATATATAATTAGAGTGATGAAAATATGATTGTATCATAAGATAATTGTATTTTATATTCATCTAGTTTGTGGTGCCCCCACAATTTGTGTCTTACGACAACCTGGGCCCCGCATGTCATTCGCAACATAACCTCACCACTTAACCTTACATATTAAGATTAATTACCTCTATTACTCAATCCACTCTCCAAACCTACAACCTGTCAGTCGCCACCGCATTCGACCTAGCCCGACCCCTAAACTAACTCATAGAACCTAGACACTATGGTCTAATCCACACACAGGACTAATATCCTCACCGCCACCAAACCAACGTACTAAGGACTTGACCAAGCCCACAACTATCCCGGGGAGAGAAAAGGAGGGAAACAGGGAAAGGGGGCTATTTTTATTAAAAATAGCCCACTTTGACTTAACCGCCACAAACGGTTCCTAATAGACTACCGTCGGTTACGTAACCGCCATGGTTCCCTATAATGACCTCCAACAAAAAAAAACAAAGGATCCAGAAATTCATTTGGAAAGATGGAATTCATTGCAAGACAGAGAAAGAGTGATAAGACAAAGAGAAGAGTTGCAGGAAAGGAACATCAAGCCCAAGGACGCAAATGAGTAACCGGGAGCACAGCGACAATCATCCAAGCATGGGAGAGAAGATAGCCATTTTGATGTCAATCATCCTACCTGAGCATTGCCTTTGTCATTGCAAGTCCTTGGACCTGTTTCATTAGGCACTCTAAGTAGTGTCTGTACATTTTAAAATACCATTCTGAAATTCTGATTCATCGTAATATATTCCGTCACTCCTAGATATCTACCGATACTGCACTTACATCTAACTTTCATTTCCTCTCCCCTTACATTGCCCCACGGAGAAATCGCTCCCCCATCGTGAGTCTGCTCCATCACCTATTACTCCCCTAATCATTGACCAAACCTTGATACAAACACATACCCGCCTTATCGCCACCCCCTCCTTGGAACGCCCCCTTCACACCCTGCCCTTATCAAATCGGTTATCAGCAACTGGTGTCCGGTGTTATAACCACAATCGGCTTTATACAGGGACTTGGCATCGGTCACTGTGACTCAAACCAAAACCCAACTTTCCTCTATTGCTTTTTACCGAGAGGGTACTAAGTTGTTTAAATTTTGCAATAACTTCTTGGTATCATTTTTTTAATTCATATTTAAAAAGGGAACTGACCACCCTTCGAAAGGAAAAGTCTAAATTTCTTGGGCCCAAGGCAGTTCCCTTCATTTATTGTTAACTAAAATCTGGTGGTCTGTAATCTTACTTACAGTTCGTCCTTACTAGACAAAAGGAGTTCTTTCGCACTCGGTCTATCGCTCTCTACGGTCCGCGCACACCCTCCAAACACTAAAAGGTTGGTATTCCTCATAGACCGAACGTTATCTGTTTTCAGAGAAGAAAGGATAGAGCAACCTTATTCTAGAACGGGAAACATTATGTGCGAAACATTGTGCAAGGCTGGGTGGGCGACCCTCTCGGGTTTCTTCTTTCTTGCTTGATTTCTATAGGGAGCACACTTGCAATTTATCTTTCTAAATATCACAAGATATTTGTTATTTTGTAAAAATTTGTCTTTATTCCTCATCTTTCTTAGTGAAATTCCAATCTCCTTTCTGCATGAAGACATTTTTGGATTTGGGTTTTTTAAAACACGTGCATCACATGTGTGCTGATGTTTTTAATTCTAGTGAAAATAGATAAGAACAGTTCATACACGTGGGGGTGAATCCACGGTATTGACAAGAAATAAATCTTCCTTTCACTGCAAAACATACCAAAATCACATCATATCAAACACAACAGCTCAAACATCCCTCAATTTTTCCGGGTAGTCTCCACCCGATTGAGGGGTAAGCTTATATAAGCCCAAACCAAACTTGACATTTCCCATTAGGTTTGTTTGTTGTCCTTTTTTTTGTGTAGGATTGACATCATCCTTGGTCTAAGGCATAAGCCAAATAATTAACACTAACCTAGGGTTAGTCTCTTGATTTGCTGGTTGTGCACCCCTTGTGTTTTTAGTTCTGGTCTCTGTCATACACATTTCAGTAATCACTCAGAATAGTTTGGTGGTATACTAAGCCATGTTATCCCAACCCAGTAGCTCTACCTATTCTCTTTGCCTTTCAAAGTGAATGACAGGTCTCTTCTAGGACATCGGTCACTGATCGACACGGGCTATAGTCTGCCGAAATCAGTTATATGACTGATAGCGGTTACTGTATTTCACAGTTCCAAAAAACCAGCAACTACCAATTCCAAATTGTGTTCTTGTTTCTGGTCCTCAGAGGATGAACCTTTGCTATGTACTCTGTCCATTGGTTGTTATCAATTGAAAACAAGCCGAAAACCATGGTTTCTACATGCCTATTCAGAGCGTTGCCTGCATCCACCCTTAACTCCTATGGGGAAAGCTAGGGACACTAGTGATGTTCCAAGATCCCTGTAGGAGGATAGGATGTGCCAAATTTTTGGGATGTTAATTCCTAGACACGTCGTTATATATTATTTCCCACCCATGACGTACGCCTGACGGCCACTTCTCGTTGGTATGCCTATTAGTATAGTGCTCACTTAGCTCCTTCCCCAACAATAACTCATCATTCCCTCTTCATCTAGCCATGTCTACCAAAATTAGTGGCTTCGGGGGTCATATGCAAATGGCTGTCCTTTGTTATCTAGGGCCCCACATATCATTACCGCTGAATGCTCTACGTTCTCTCGCAGATGCCCTTTCTACTTGCTCTATGCCACCTATCCAAATGCGCTTTCCTTCTCAAGTCTGCCCACTTGTCATTCCACAATTATCCAGTGGTTCACATCTTATATAGACATCCTATTGGTGGCAACATCTTGTCATCATCCCTTATCAAACATTAACCCACCATGTCTAGTAGCGGGCTCTGGGCCCAATCCTCTGTGTTTACACTACCGCACTCATCTTACCCCAACCATGATTTAATCAAAAAAATGATGGACAAGATGCAAAATCTTTGTGGCGGACTTACGTTTCAGGAGCCGTAGCACCCTGACCATATGAGCAAGTTTTCAGGGAGCTATTCTTCTTTTGTCCCCCTTCCTCATATCTCCTCAATGGGGATAATTACCAATTTACTCGATTAGAGTAAGGAGGATCATCAAACAAACCACTATGTATCATTTAGACAGGCTGACATTTGATTGGCTCATGACGCTGCCTTTTCTTACTCACCCCTTTTCCTATGTTCTTATACGGACCCCACCTTGGAGTGGTACAGTGCTGTAACCTCAGCACTCATCTTCTCTTTTTTTAACAATTAGCCCAAATCTTGCTTTGGACATTTCTCCATATCTGTAGAAAGGATCAGACCGATTCTATGCATTTGAAAATCTAAGGATGAATCTATCAAGCTTCTTTGGATGGATGGCGGGGGGCCTCCAAACCAACTACTGTGCCTTACCTTAGGATGAACCATCCGAACCTCTTTGACGTGGGCTACGCAAGCACATTCTCCCACCTCAATTAAATTTTTGCACCTTTGAAGAAGAGGCCTTAAGATGGCTGGAAAACTAGATATTCGAGCCTTAGAGGAAGAGAAATCGTGTGCAACAACAACCCTAATTTTTGACACCCCGGACCAAACAACCCAACACCACCACATTCTCATGCATCGACGGAGCTGTCTCGCTTCGAAACAAACGGAGCTGTACACATGGTGATGGTCAAATCCCAGCACCGTTAGTTACGCCCACCAAAAAACCACCTATAAGTATAAAGACGAGCCAACTAAATTCACTCCCTGTGGAGAAAATTATGGTTGTGATCTTGGAAAAAATGTCTAAAGCAGGAGCTATCCCTTTGCCTCTGTTAAACCTCCCTCGGGTTGATCCACCGCACTATACCTTGGTCCCACAAGAAAATGACTTCTGAACTCCACTACGGAAGGGACACAGTTCACGAAAACTGCACGATTGTTGAAAAATAGTGCAGGAAAAGGTTGATGCAGGGGATATACCTCCGATAATCCTAATGCCCCTGCTAAACCGAAAATTTGAAAATCTTCAACAAACCATTCCCAAACCATCATCTAATAGAAACTTAAACCAAGATATCATAAGCCGAGGGAGGTTCATGAAATTCCATGTGGTCTAGACTCCAAACCAAAAGCTTCTATCAAGAAATTCCGAATCACGCCTCTTCACTAACACAGGGAGCTGCACCCCCCTTCACCACCATCAGTAGAAAAAATGATAAATCTTGCCCTTCCTTTACCATAACGGAATGAACCGCCCCGAGGTCTTTCTCATAATTGAGTCTTCTCCACACCAATTCCCTTACAATATTATGAGCGGATGGTATCTAACTTATATTTCAAAAAATCTGTTCGTCACTCTTGCTGAAAGAAGAAGGCTTGCCACTGTTGTGTAATCCTTAGAAGAGACACCTCTCGATACCAACATCACCCAAATTCTTTATCATGACAGAATCCCCCAAACATGCCCTCATACTATTCGCTCTTCATCGCCTAAATCTTTTCAGTGACCAGTTGACCTCTTAACACCCCATGATCCAGTGCTCATTTACCCCCTGTATCCACCCACAGTGGACAGGAATCACAACCCCACCTCTCTTAAATACAAACAGTTGCTTCAACATGTGAAAATTGTCATCCCTTAGAAGCTCGAGTTGTCCCGATGGCGCGCTTGGTACACCATGATAGACTCAACTGCCCGATGACTGATCAGACACCTCTTACCCTATACCTGATGTGTTTACACAAGCTCCAAAATTGCTATGTCTCATCTTCACCCCCTATCTCCACGAATACATCCATCCACATCTATCTAACGCTCTAACCCAACCTTCCCCTAAACTTGGCATTCACCCATACCCCGCTAAACCCACCCACCTAAACAATAGATGTATCCAAAAATAAAGCCGTCAACCCCGCCTAGGAGACAAACCCAATCTTCTCAAGTTCCATCGATGCCTCGTTCTGTCACAACTAAAAACCTTAGAAATCACACCTACCTTATATATTGGTACCTCCCCCTTCCACCTTCCCTAAATCACCATTACCTCCGGTGTTTTATTTAAAAAGACTTTGCACCTTCTGCACCCATACAAAGATCATGGGTGTATCAACACCATCACCCCAAGTATACTGTTCCACCTAGCAAACCATAAACAAAACTCCATCATCAACGGATTTGTTTGCTAACACACCTCTTTCTCCCGTGGTTGATTTCTACCACCACGCCAATCTGTGGCCCTCATCATCTAAAACAGCGAAACATAACTTTATGCGCCGATGAAGCCATGTTTAGTACATTTAATTATCAAAACCCTTATTAAACCACCCCGTCAAACAACCATACCCAACCATTAACAAAAAAAACCCCACACAATCAATAAACTCATCTTCGTCGGACTTGACCGCTCAAAGGATCTTACGCCAAGATCCTTGATTTGGTGGAAAATGTGGACATTTCACTACCCACACTTAGACCTCTATGATCATTAAAACTCAACCTATAGGTTATGGGGTCTAAAATTGCGCTTACCACCGTCACACACTAGGACATGATGATAGAGGGAGCAAAAGCTTGAAAGCATTCCTTGTCAGTCACTCTCAGGAGTAGAAAGGTTAGAAAGAAATTACGAAGGAAAAACCTTTGCTTTTTCAATCACCTCTCCCTACGCAACCATCCCCGCCTCACCAAAATCTAATTATTTGTAACCCCACCTCCGCAACAATAAACGATCCCTCCCATAGCCCCTCTCCATGTGCGCGAGATCAACATGCTT
>CM034157.1:282269929-282518841 GCA_019776745.2 Taxus chinensis | reverse complement strand
CTCTCCTAGGCTTGGTTTTTACATTGTAAAAGCTAGATTTGGCTCTTTTTTGAAGGGTTGGACATTTTTCATGTATTGCAGGCTTCCTTTTTCACCTTGAAAAGTGATTTTGTGGAATATTAGACCTCTTCCAAGACTGTAACCTGTTTTCTGCCTCTCAGATGTTGTAATGCATGTGTTTTGATAGTGAAAATGACAATGCAGGCTCTGTGAATGAGTTTTAATCCTCTGTTTGTGTTGTTTGATTCATTCTTGACCTTTCATTACAGTTTATCAGTTTGTGCATGAAGTTTTGTTGCATTTCTATGATTTGTGTCAATTTGTAGAAGTAAAAAATGCTCACCACTCCTTTGGTGTATCACCTTATTAGCATTAGTTTCAGTTTTTTGCATTCTCTATCTCTATCCCCTTTGGAATTTAGAGTAAGATCTTGAATTCAAACCCTTTGTAACTTGCAAGTAACACACCTGATAAGAGGAGTTAAGGAACCAGCCTCTAACCTGGAGATTCTTTTCCCATTTTTACAAGTCCCACACTTGGGGAGAAGATTCAATGTTGTGCAATCACACTGGATGTCCAAAATGTCAAGCTAGAAATCTGATCAACATCCAGGGGTGTTGCTGATTTGCACCAACTACTACTAACTAGGAAACGTGTGTTATCTCCGATTTACATATTGTTCTTGATGGGGCACAAACCCATTTTCTATTTTAGTTAGAATCTAGGGCTAAGATGATACATATGGAGGTAGCATTAATGATAGTAGATGATTAAGAAGAAATGACGTGGCATGAAATTATCCATAATGATGTAGCATGACGGATCTCTCCAAGAATTGTCTAGAAATAGAAGCATGATCATTTGGAAGCACATAGGCGTGAAGGTCTATACATCAATAGTTTTTGGAAGTCATTAAACAGAAGCAATGCTCTCTTCGAACTAGGTGAGTAATATCATTTGTCCAAGCTGAGAAATTACCCACATCAAATCATGTTGATTGATGGATAACTGCAAATAAACATCATCCCTAACTCCCTCCTTAATGTTTGTTTGGGTATATGTAGGAACAAGTACCTAGAAAATGTGAGAATGAATTGACCGATATAATTAACTATTTCACAAGGTGAAAGAAGATCAAGAAGACGATGAAGAAGTTGAGCATGAAAAACCATATACCCCCTTTATTGAAACTTCTCATCAACCCTAAACTATATATGAAGAATCTGCAATACATGTCTAACCAATGTAGCATGTTGGATCTCTCCAAGAATATTCTGGAAAGAGAAGCCTGATAAATTGAAGCAATGCTTTCTCCGAGATAGAAGAGTACTAACATTTTCTCGAGGTTCAAATTTTTTCCCATCAAATTTGAGATCTGACAAACTAACTCCTCACGAGGTACAATATCCATTGTTGCATCTTTTGAAGAATGATCATTGATCTGAGAAACCGAAACTTCTGTTTATTTGTACCAACAAACATCTGAAGCACAATCATGTGTTGGACAATATGTACATGCATCTCGAAACCAATAAGTATCTGAAGAATGATTGATATTGACACAAAGTGACATGTGAATTTATACTTATAGGAAAATGAAGAATAATTTCTCTTATTGCAATGAACATTTCTAAATGAATAATCATTTGACGAAATAGTTAGGATTATTAGTATGTACATAATTATTTGGTGTGTGCGCGCGCACAAGTGTGTAATGAGTTGTGATAAAAACTCATCCCTATTAAGTAGGGATTGTATTAGTTGTTGATGATACGCCTGACTCCATACTAATAGGAGATCAAAGGCTATATGTAGTCTCATCAATGATAATATGAACAAAGCTTTTATGTGTGTATTTTTCGTAGTGTTTTCATTTTGACCAAATCTAAAATTTGGTATCAGAGCAGTGTCTTGTGGACTTGTACCTGTGATGGAATAAAGTTTTTTTCACAAGGGCAAGTCAAATATTTGTTGTCTTGATTTATGAGATCCATTTGTGGATAAATCATTATAGGTATACTATTTGCAAATTCAGCCTTATCAGCATCTCAGTCCTTGCTACTTGCCCACTTTTCATTCTACACGGCTGCATCTACGTGTGTATCCTGTATCTCTGTTTGGTCATGCATTACTGAAAATTCTGCTAAGCCATTTCAAACTTGTGGAAATATTGACGAAGAAAAAGGTGCCATTGGAAGACTCAATCTGAGCATACATCTCTTACAGTTGTCATTGTCAGATTGATCTACCAATTTAAACGTCGTGCCTCTGCCTCCTTGGTCCAACCTATGGAGATCACCTTATATCTTGTATTCCTGTGCGCATATATGCAAATTGACATTGCAGTTTTGTCTGCTGTTCTCGTGCTCACATATGCACATCTGATCCAATTGACATTTCTTCATACATGGATCCACTTTGTTGAGATCTAATTGTTGTATATACATTGAAGGGATCATTTTGATCAAGTCGTGCCTGCACTGGTCTCCATTAGCACCAAACATCCTCATGCCATTTGATGTGAATGCACTGTTTGAGCTGCACAGACCTTGCTGGGCATTGATTTCATTCATCATGCAGTTTTGTCTCCACCGTAATCGCATGCACGTTCGTGTTAATTTCTAATGAATCTCGCCCTTTGCATTGGAGACTTCAATTCACGTGTGCCTATGCTTTTAATCTCCTAATCCGTGGGATATTAGTTTTTGGTGTAATATTTTTATTTATTTTGTTTAGTTTTCCATACCCATGGATAGAAATTATGTTGAGTTGTATTTAGTTTGTTATATAGGTTATGTGTTAATAGCTTTTTTCGCATGCACAATATAGTCTTGTTAATGTTTCTGTATAACTTGAAGCTTATATGGTTAAGAGTCATGTCTTTAGCTTAGGGTGTGAAAAATTAAATGTTATTGTTGAATGGTTTATTGTGTTTTGTTGTCATTTTTTCCCTTAAGTAATGTTTATTCATTTGGTTTTTAACAATTTTTAGTTTATAGAAGTTCTATGACAAGTTTTTGTTTAGTACAACAATAAGTAGAGTATAGATTGTGATAGTTGGTTTATAGTAATATAATGCGATTTTTTGGTAATAATATTAATTTTGTTAATGTTTTTACTAAAATTAATTGTTAGTAGCCATCTGAAATCATGCCAGTCTCATACTATTATTGGCAAAGTTAAATTCAAATTTCATATTCCAATATATAGATGCATTTTTGGTCGAACTGATGTCCTAAATGTTAAAATATAGCGCTTTATATAGCATGTAAAACAGTTATGTAGTTGTTCGGCTTGGTAACTGTTCAACTAATCTGTAACCACCTCTCTACATATAAATAAACCTCTGCCTGTGTCATTTGATCAGTGCAGTTTGCCTTCTCTGAGTTCTTTCTTCTCTTGGCATATTCTAACATTAAAGAATTTGACCGTTTTGTGGGGGGACAAATTTATCACCAAATATAACATGCAATGATATCAACCAAGCTGGTTGAGTTCGCCGAAGGTTAAAGGCAATGGAGGTAGGAGGCCCATCAACAATACTCGAGTTCGCTGCTAACGCATGAGGTCTGCAAATTGCATTTTGAGTGCCAAAACAAATTGCGCCAAATCGACTAAAGCCGAGATTGGATGTTCCAAGTGGCAGTGCTGACTGTCTTATATTGATTCGTGAACTCAAGTGGTAGCGATCTAGAAATGGTGGCTACAAATGTGAGCTTTAGGGAGAAGCCCAGACACTCACTAAAGATTAACGAGGACCCAATCCTCTATCTTTATTTTGATTTTTGTGTGTATGTGTGACAGTGAGAAGCCCAACACTTTGTACTGTAGACAAATTTGTATATACCATGGCATGATATTTGGCTTCTCAGATACCTGCTTCACCTACCGACTCTAAAATATTTGTCACTATACAAGTGAATCACAATCACCTTCTTATTTACCTCAAAAATAAATGGTTGTACTCTATCAGAACTATTATGCCCTTCAACCTGATGTGACATGCTGGTATAGACATAAGTGTAGACATATATTTTCATTAGTCCATTGGTTAACCGGTCACTAACCTCACTCGTAATGGATCAAAATGCCTTTCTTAAAAGGTAATCATTCGTTATGTCATATAGGTGGCTTCCTCTATAAGTGTGGATTTGATGGTATTCTCTTACCAAATGGTGCCTTATAAGTTTTGAAATTCCTTTAAATACTATCAATGGGAATGTTCATGATGGCATATGTGGAGGTCACTTCAATGGCCTTGACTATTGCTGAGCATATTCTTTTCCTAGGATATTATTGGCTGACCCTCAACCATGATTGTTGTGCATATTTCAAGCATTGTGTAAAATTCCAACAACGTGCCAACCTTCATCATACACCTAGTCATGCCTTACAGGTCATCCCAGTGACCTTTGGCTTTCTCTCAATGGGGTTTGGATCTTGTCGGAGAGATCAGATTCCCATTCTTCCCAGAGACATCAATGGATCATCAGCGCTACCAAATATTACACCAAATGGGTTTAAGCCATAGCTCTCATCTCCATGAAAATTGAGAAAATATGTGATTTCATGAATCATCACATCATCTGTCACTTTGGTGTCCCACACCACCTCATCACTGATAATGGAAAACAATTCAAAAATAAAACCTTGTGGAAACTTTGCGATGCCTTCGGTATTCAACTAAGTTTCTCATCACCTTATTACCCACAAACCAATGGCCATAGCTGAATCCACTAATAAAACCCTGAAATCAAAATTCTCATGAAAGTGGTTAACGATACTAGGAAGGACTGGCATACGCACATTCCTTTCACCCTGTGGGCATACCGCACTAGTATTCGCACTTCCACTGCTACCACACCTTTTTCTCTAGTCTATGGTATAGAGGTTGTGCTACCTCTCGAAGTCCAGATTCCCTCACTTCATATTTCTCTTCATGACATGCTCAATGATGATGACTTTCACCAAGACCGCCTAGCACAACTTGAGTTATTAGACAAATGTCCGTCTTAATTCTCTTGACCATCTTCAAGTTTACCAAAAATGTATCAAACATGCCTATGACAAATGTGTTCATGAATGAACCTTCCAAGTCAGTGACCTTGTCCTGAAAGAAAATCAACATGTAACCAAAGTGGGAAAAAGTAAATGGGGCAAATTTGCTCCTAATTGGCTTGGACCATACATCGTGACTCATACTTATGGATCATGTGCTTATCATTTATCTTCACTAGATGGTAAACCCGAACCTGAGCCCCTTAATGCCTTGCATCTTCGACCATTCTACTGTTGACTTTCAGTCCCCCCTCACCTTCTACCTCTTTTCATGCTCGTCCCTTGAGTGATTTTTACTTCCCTTCTTTCACTATGCCACCCCCAATGATTAAACAAGAATCATGTGCATACCCGTCACTCTTTTATCTTCTCTTAAATATGTGTACCACAGCGCTGCACATGGCATGATTCTCATGGATACTTTTCGTCTACTTTTTAGATGAGATCCCATGGTCATTTCACCCTGCTTTCTGAACAAGAATCCTATTCTCCACCTTAGTCTTGTCCATGAATTTTTAAAAAAATCCCTCACATGGGATCCAACTCCTTGAGTAAAACTTATAATAAAATATGACTCCCTAAAAATGGCATATTTCTCTCTAAATCGTTGTTATAAATAGACTACTCCCTCAAAGGACAACTATGTAAAGCTCTTTAAAAAAAAGAGAGAATCTGAAGCTTCCCGCATCGATCAGCTTCGCGAAGACCTCAAGGAGTTAATTTTCTCATCCCATATAGACTTCCCGCATCGATCAGTCTATCTCAACTATAAGTCAAAACATAAAACTTTTTCATCATGGACTCGCTCATCATGATCTTGGATCTCTTGCCAAAAGGCATGCTACCTCATATCATATAACATAACCATTTTTTTCACCTTCTCACCCTTTGCACCTTCATTTCCTACCACCTCAAGGGACCTGCTGAAACCGAGACATTCGGTGAGCATGTGACTATTCTTCACCTTTAGAATAATCAATCATGCAATGTCTTTAGGGTCTTCTGTTCATCAGCCTATCTAAGGTATGACCCACCCATTATGATCCTTACCAATCAGGTGGCTTTCTTGCCTCCTCTTATCTTTTAACCTTCTTCATTACGTATTGATTACCTTATACAGGCCTAGATCCTCAATGCTTATCTTTGGGTAATTTTTCCTCTTTTGGCCCAAATCAACTCAAAATCACCCATACCAATGTGCCCACAATTCACCCATACCTAAAATACCTAAACTCAATCATGCCTATAACCTACCAACTCATTCTCATACCTCCTCGCATTCTTCCCTAGCTTATGGGAGAACTACATCAGCTTGAGGTCCCTTTTCACCAGGACTATGTAGGCAGCACTCTGAGGGCATGGGGCCCTTGGAGGTTAGCTCGGCCACTCTCTACCCCAACCAATTCCCCTTTTCCTTTTCCTAAATCACATTCTACCCTAGTTAGTTTCCTTTTTATATCAATAATTGGAAATTTAACCAAACAAACAACAGATTGCTTCACATTTTTATCATCATCATTCATACATTCATTATGTCTACCATTTCTTTACCATTATCATGCATGTGACTATAAAACATCTCAAATGTGACCCATATCATCATTAATTGCACAAATTAATGAATTACATACTCAACCCATTTCAACTCAACCATCTATAAACCAACCTCCAACTCCATCCATACCTAAACCAAAACCTAACTCCATCCATGCCTAAACCAAAAACCTGACTCAATCCATGCCTATGACCTGACTCAATCCATGCCTAAACCACAACCTGACTCAACCATGCCTATAACCTGACTCCACCATGCCTAACACACCTATCATGAATCCATCTATGCATAATAATCCAATTCTATCAACACAGATACATCATGCCAAAATCACCATCATCTCTATAAATAAAAACATCCAAATATGTGTATCCATATACATAACTCTCAAATATCTTCGGCACGCAGGCCGGTGTATATAACAAAATCTCTCAAAACTCTCATATACATCCTCACTCTCTTTGGCACGTAGGCCGGTATATATCAAAAATGAATAAATACATCACAAAGGAGAGACATACATCAGGCATCATCCTACTGGACATCCTCCATATCTATCTCACCCATCTCCTCCTCCCTCTCGGCTCCTGTCTAGCGGCCTGATAACATCTCACCACCCGTCATGGGTCATGGTCAGGTCCCTGCTGGTACATCACCTGGGGCTGGTCTCCATGAACTAGTGGCCTCACCCTGATCCTATCTCAGGGCTCGATGGCCCCTTGTGCTCTCCACGCTGTGGGTACAGGATCTGGTCCTCTCACTCAAGGCTTGTTGTGCCCTGTACTCTCCATAGGATAGAAAATCTATCCCCATTGCCATCAACTGATCCTGATAATATATGGCCTCACCTAGGGCATCCCGTAACCTAGATATGGGTACCATCTATGGTGGCCCCATCAGCCTCTGCCCCTGTGCCTATCCTGTGGGACCTTGTCCCACCCCTGCCTGTGAACTGGGACCCTATCCTGATGCTTGTGGTGGTGCCATCGGCCTCACACCCTGTACCTATACCTGAGCCTGTAGTGCCTCAATCTACACCTGTGTAGTGGCCAAATGGCCCTACAAACCTATAACCTACCTGTAGGGTGGCCACCTACTCATCATCACCCTCTCCATCTCCACCCTGGGCCATCTGGGCCTATATACTGGCCACCTATGCATGCAACAGGCCACCTCTACCTCTGAACCTGCCAACTACCCCTGTACCATCCCCAACTGTGTAATCAGGGTCACCACCTTCCCCTGTAGGGCATCTCTCTACACAGTGATGGTGGCTAAATCTGGCTGCCCCAGCCTGGGAGGTACTACTCATAAATGAGCCACCCACCACTATCTATACCTATCAGTCACTCCGGCATCATCAATCCATTGGTCTATCACCTACTCCTCCTACCCTGTAGGTACTATCGGCTATGGTAGCGGTAGTGGTCTCTCCACATCATCTCTCCAGTACTATGGGAAAGGTGGTGGTATATCCTACGGCAGCCCAAACTACCGTCTGACCCTGTCTACTGGGATCATCTCGTGCTCCCCTACACAATTCCCCTCAATCCATCTGAGTATTTCCAAGCCATCTAACTCATCAGACATATGTTTGTACGAGGGATAACCCACATACGGTCTCCAAATAATGTCCACGCCAGACAATCCCTCCATTAACCATCTGTAATAGGCTACATCATGTGTAACCCTACCTACTCGATGCTCTCCCATCATAGGAACCCATCACTTGTACCCCACCCAAACAAAACTAGGCTCAAATGCATCCACCTGGGGCATACCAATCAGAAAAACACACACAATGTGCTCATAGGCCCAACAGTGAAGAATAAATGTGCAATATAGGCTAAACCTGCGGAGCCACCCATACGCCCATAATTCTCTATACAACTACACTAGGAATGTTGGTGCCCATGTAAAAGCAAGTCCTGTCCATCATCATATCATGCAGCACCCCCATCAGTGATCATGGGAATCTCCCACCCTCTGCATCTGGCAGTGCAAAACAACATACTGCCTCCATCAATAATACTACTAGCCTCATCTCCTCTGGACGGGCTAGGTACATCTCTCCATAACTTAGGTTGGCACTGTGGAATGTCATCTCCGCCAGTCCCTCACCAAATACTATCAGCATCAACTCCTCAAATGCCTCTAAGGAGATCAAGTATACCTACGTCCCCAATATAGGTAACCGCAGGATCCTGTACACATCCTCTAGGGTGACTGTCATCTCCCTTGTCGGTAGGTGGAACGTGTTGGTCGCTGAATCCCATCTATCGATGAGAGTGACCATCAAACTCAGATTCTCGGACTACATGCCGATAGCGTCAGACCCCAATCAGGCCCACATCTATGACATGCCTCCACTCCTTGACTATCACCGCGTCTCGAACTCTCAATAGTAGGGGTGACACCCTGTCTCGCATCCTCAACTGATCTCTCACCTACATCCAACAAAACATCACATTAATTTCACCTTAATCATAACCACAATCTCACTCGGCACCTCACCTATACCTACCACCCTACCTCTCTTTCCCTAGACCTCCTTACCTTTGTATCACATCTTCTATCTACCCACCCCAACCCTAACCCACTATCATTCACCCTTACCTATTTTCACCCTTTACCTATGTTCTGATCTTCCCCAAAACATCTTTTCTTACCCCTACCTACCTCACCCACCCAACCTAGGACACCTTTTGGCCCCTTTCTCCCCAAATCATGACTGGTACTGGTTACCCCTAACCGACCCCGGTCCCCCATAACCCGGCATCAGTCACCTTCTTCGTGACCGATACTAGTTCACTACCACCGACATCGGCTAACCCTCAACCGACGCCGGTCACTGTCGCATCCAAAACTGCGACGTCCAAACCCCCCTTCTTCCTACAAAATTCCTTTTTCTCCCTTCTACCCACCCAATCCTACCCAAATTCACCCTCCACCCTTCCCCACCCCCCTTCAACCAATCACCTGCCCCCCATGCCTATTTTACCCGAATTTTCCCTCCCACCAATTCAAACTTCATTTTCCCCCCAAAACCCATTTTTACCCACCCAACATCTAAATCAATCTAACACACAAAACAAAGAACGGGATTGACTCTTACCTCATCACGCTGCCATCACTGTGGTAGCATGTCAGGCCACTGTACTGGTGGTCCACCTAATCCCTCTTGTGCCTCTGCCATCACCCAATCAACCGTCTCACCTCCAACCAACTGAATTGGTCAATCTGATCTCGTGGACCCACTTATCAACTGCCAATCACCTCGCTACACCACTCACCAACTCAGCTCTCTATTCTCGCATGAATGCTTTCAACCTTTCTCTCTCTCACTTGTCATTTTCTCCTATTTGGCAAGTGACAAATGATTCTAAAAACATGGAAATTTTTATTTTTATAACCTACCCGACTTAACTGGCGATGATTTTTCCTTGACCGAAATCAGTCTCATGCCCTAGCTTATCGTGGTTAGTCTATCGTGATTGGCATTAGTTCCTTTAAACCATCATTGTTTATCCTACGTAGTCCTTTTTCTCCCCCTACACCTAATTTTCTGACCTAAATCCTTTTTGACCTCACTCAAACTTGACTTAGACACTTCACTTTATCCTCCAGACCTCATTATTTACTACCTCACCTCGTCCTCATTTGGGGACTCATTATTTTACCCATACCTTGGCCCTACCCATGCCCTGACCTAGTTCTTTGGACCTAGAACATTTCTAGTGACCTGTGACCTCATGTGCTTGCTATACCTTGTGGCACTGATTACCCGTGTTGATTGACATACTGACCTTACCTTGCCTCTTGTCCGTGACCGTTTATCCTGACCCAACCTTTGGTGTACCAGAACATACCTAAACGTTCCTGCACCTGACCTGCGTGTGTTTCCTGACCATATCCTATACCTTGGATACCAGAATCACCTCAACCTTGTTTGGATAAACCTATCGACCTTAGACAATGTAGAGTTTGCCTGCTCTTCAACCTGGTACTGTGTTGCAGTTTATACATGTGCATGTGTTTGACTGTTACTACCTTTGACCCTGACCCATTACCTTGATTACCCATGTAGACCTTTAACCCTTTTTACCCCCATTGTCCACCTTCCTCTTCATCGCATTCACCTTTTATCAAACCACTCACCGATTCTACCTTCTACCTCATCAGTTCCTGGTTTGAGGGGGATCACCTTCACCCACACATGGGGCAACCACATCTTATTTTTGTCAGCGTCGCTTACCAATACAAGCTACACAACAAAAGGGGGCAAAATGTAGACACCAAAATTGGGTCACACTCCCCTTGGTCCCTCGACAAATAACCAACTTGAACACACTCACCTAACCATGGCCCCTTTCACCCCACTTTAATATTAATTTAATTAATTTAATTAATTTATGATCTCATAATATCTATTATTTAAATATCCTAATTGGATAATGCCCACACCACCACCTCACTTATACACCTCATCTAGCCACCTCACCCTAAGACCTATTCTTAGTATGTTGCCATAACTAACTAAGACCTACCTAAAACCTAAAAATCAAAGCCTACATTCCCTCTAACCACATTCCCACCCATTAGAAAGGAGGCTTCCATTCTAATCCATGGAGAAAAATGAACGAGATCCCAGAAAATCAAGAGGATCTGCCCAGTTTAGTAAACCTAGGAAATCCCACCCTAACCGACGCTGGTTACCCTAAACCACTTCCGATCAACCCGAAACCATCGTCAGTTACCATTTATTCCCCAAAACAACCTAATTTCAAGGTTGGCACATCTTCTGAGAGAAAGAGATGAAACCAGAGCTACATGCAAGCAGAACCAACATTCGTACACGCATCAGAGCATCCACAGCCAGTATCAGAAGCAATCACAGAGCCACTTGCATTCACGGGAGCATCCTGGGAAGCTACCATCACCACACCAAACTACACACATCTTATCAACTACCATTGCCATCCAGCCATCAAGCTCGTACAACAGTAAGTGTTTTGTTAACCAACATTTATCTATTGTCATTTTAGTAGACTCTTTTACTTTTGTTATCAGTTTCTACTCCCATTCTCCCACCATTTACCTCCATGTAAAACTTGACCATTCCTTCACCCACACCATTGAACTACCCATACCTAGTTTTTAGAGATCCCTGAGCATACCTAAGACTCACCCAAGACCTCATTTCCCTTTCCATTTCCATTTAGCCTCAGATCTGTCACCACACCAAGTTTTTATTAAGTTTCCTGTACCCTGACCATACCGATGCCGGTTACCCACAACCGTCACCGGTTCACCTAAACGACATCGGTCATACCAGAACGACATCGGTCTCTGTGTTTTTACCCTCAGACCAAGAATAGACCTTAATTTCTCCACCAAATACCCAAAACAGCCCAGAACCAGACCCTGACCAGTACCAGTACTCTGACAGTGACCTTGACCTTTAGATTTAATCATAGCCTAGCCTGTTGTGAACGAGTCTACTTATTGTAGTCGAATGAGATACCTAAATCATTTTAACTACAGTAGGATTTCCCTTATTGTTAACATTGAGTTGTTTTAAACAGTGGATTGACAGCCGTCTAGGGAGTATCACACTTCCCGATCTAGCTTACGCTAGGCAGTAAACTGCATATATTGTTTAACTTCCACATGGTGGTCTTGTTGTTTATTTTAGGTAGTTCCTCCTAGACACAAGGAAGCTCTCACGATCAGCTGTGGATCAAGAAGTCATACGCGCGCAACAACCTTCAACCAACATTTTAACAGGTATTCCTCCTAGCCCTTTACCCTATCTATTTCATCAACACTTCAAAGAAACGATCTAAGACAATAGATGGATGAACGAAAGATCGTGTTAAATAGGTTGCACTTGAAGATATGGCCTTTTAAACACGTAGAAGAAATTAAGCTCCTTTCTAATGCCATATATAAGGGGAAGTATCCTTTTCTATATAAAAGCACTCATAGAATATTTGAAAAACCAAAACAAACAACATTAAAAGAAGACAAGATGTACCTGTATGTAATAGTTTGCAAAAAAATTATAAGAAATGCAATTTTGAAAATACTGGTTTATGAAGCTATCTATCAACAACCTCGAGATTTGATCTAGTTTGCAGATATGGCAGCTAAGCAACTGAGAAAGAACATCCATTGAACCTTCTCTTAACCCTTCAAAGCCCACACCTGTAATTATTCGAACTACAGTTTGTCGAACTCAATGTGTTGCTTCTTCATCACTAAACCTTATTATACCAGCTACCCTGTTCTTCCCAATATTGTCAACCTTCATATTGCTAAGACTAAATTATCTCTGAAACCATTCCAAACCTTTCAATCAATAATGGGCTTCGACTTGTTTCATATAGAATATTTTCAAAAATACTAGGCAATCCTAAAGTTGGATTCCCATCCTCTTTATCTTCAGGAGGAACTAAGTTATCTGGCACACAATTAGATGGAAACATCATCTCTAAGATAAAACATATTTCTTCATCCAGTGAATATTTAGTTTAACTATCCTCTCAGCTTGAACTCCCAATACATTTTCTCTGCTTGAATTGGCAGAATGTAACTTTTGGTCCAGTTTGTTAACTCTATGTTTCTTTTCATGTTTCTGGGAGAACATCAAATATGTTGACATTCCTTCAGGTTTCCTTTTAAAAGCCTCACAATCCACAAAAGGAATTTTTTGTTGATCCAAATGCCATATAAACCACTGCATCCTATCCATCAAATGCTTTATCAAAAATTGAGGGAGCTCAGAGAAAAAAAAGTAAAACATTCCAACTCAATGACACATTTTATCAGACTTTAAAATAGGGTTCGAGTCCTAGTTTGTTCTATATGTCCTTGGCAGATAGATAACTCGTACCAGACGGAAAGGGCATTAAAATAGGAGTGTTCTTGAAACCCCTTACTATCCCTATGCTAAAATGCTTGTCAATTAAAATTATATATTCCTCAACTTGGTAGGAGATTGGTTCTAGTGTTAATGTCGACCATAGGTTTGAACTTGTTGTTGGCACTGACCATAGAATTATAGCTGCCAAGTGTATCAAGAAGGAAATTGCACCTTAATATTTCAAGTATAGCAAGTGATTTTTGTCTCGATATATTTACGAAATTGGGAGGATTCTAAGCAACAAGATTGATTTATTATCCTAGTTATGTTAACGTACCACTAGCCATATATATTTGGTCACAATAGCTGACTTGTGTAGATTACCTATCATTAATTACATTTTCATGTGACAATTGTGTTTGTGTTCCAATTAAACATTTGTTGACAGGCATAAAGCCCCAATAATTGACCTCTAATACGGAGAACGGGTAAATAATAGTTTTCGTATAACTTATTACTACATGCATTCACACTCACATACATATATACCTCAAATAGTCATTGTAATAATGATATATCTATCAATCACACAATATATTTGTATATCATTCTCATTTGACCTATATATGTTTTGAGACTAGTCACATCAAAGTAAACATTTTTGAAGGCAAGTCACAAAAATTTGGCTCTTAACCTAGAATATTTCCATAGATCAACTAAAAGAAACTAAGGCAAGGAGAAATGCAGATGAAACACTTCAACATCCCTATTCAAGCATGGCCAATTTTCATGCTGACACATATTCAATACCATGAAACAAGTTTAATATAATGTATAAGCTAACAATGATCTAGTATTAAAACCATGCTTAGCAGACGACTATAAAGCTTAACCTCTTTAAGGCAATTTTGAAAAACCTAAACATGATGCAACGAAAATCAAGAAAAGAGAAAAAAATGGGTCAAACTTGTATTGAAAAATATGCACCTCAAAAAGAATTCCTAATCATCAATAATGATAATCAACATTTAGCAACAAACAACATTCAAACTTTAGAAGTTATGCCAATATATTCAAAATTTCTCAAATGGGGCAAGATACTCATTGTTAACAACTATCATTCAATGCTAATGTCTTTATTTTCTAGGGTTAAACATGGGTTATTATATTCCATGCACAATACATCAAACTACTAGCTATATTGCAAAATAAGTAAACAAATATTTCATTTTGTTGGGTCAATGAAGATTCTACAAAATAAAATAAAAAACATATGGATATAAATTTGCGAAATTGGTAAAATGACCTTGTACAAAATAAAAATTAGTGTGGAGTCGTAAAAAATTTAAAACTCTCACAAAACCCTCAAAATTCCCATGTGCAAGAGGAGCATCACTAGGTCCTGCATAAGTATCATAATTATAAAACAACAATTAACAAATATACATCTATTTCAATAAAACAAAAACATGAAGATATAAACAATACATTAAAGTCTATAATTCAAAAAACAACAAAATTAATATAATTTATACAACTACCAAAATGTACACCACTTAAATGGAGACCATATATTATTTACGATGGCAATGTAGTCCATCAAGCTGTGGTGTAGTAGAAAATTGGAGTAGTTTTTGGGAAATCATCCCAGGTTCAAATATTGGCAGGTAAAATCCTTTATTAAACTTACTCCCAAACTTTGATGGCTATATAAGTGATAAAAGTTTGAAGGGAGCGAGGAAGCCCATTTTTGCAAATGGACCCTTTCTAATTTAAAAAAACCTGCATCTTTTGAAAAAATGACAAATCATATAGAAATTACTGATATAGTCATCTGATGTTATCTTGGAAGTCTTTCAATAAGTGTTAGCGATTAAAAAATTTACTAATAACTAAAAGCATAATTAATTCCACCAATTCAACTTTCTAGGGAGTGGGGAAATGAGTGAACAAAGAGGGGATGCTCTAAAGTACCCAAAAATTCTAGAAATAATATTAAACAGGGGACTTGGGTAGGAAAACAAGGATGAGGATGAGGGATGCGTCCACGAAGAACATAATAATTTTCAGTACCAATAATTCACTTCAAAAGTTCCAACTTTGAAAAGTTTATGAATTCATGAAAATATCCAAACATCTAATAATCGAAGTCATTTAAAACATACTATATGAATCTACATCAAATTTCTCTACATGACGACTAGGTAATTTTTTTTATAAATATTTAACATTTTTAATGTTAGTCAAAAATTACCTAGCCTTATGTAAAAAACAATCTTAAATGATTTTCGTATAAACTATATTACTCCAAACTAATGACCAAGATTTTTTAACCCTGGACATCTCATTGAAAAACAAGAAAATTATGGCAAAGCTTTAGTTCTAGTCAATAATACAAACACTCAGAAGGACCACCAAGAAATTGTGAAAGGAGAGTTAGATTCTATCTAAATAATAGTCCAAAAATTAGGAAATGACTTCTTGAAATTTCAATGATAAGTAGGAAATACTAGAGAAGGGATTTTAAATAGGAATTATACTTATCAAAAGAATAATAACAAACCCTTTAACAAGAATAATAAAAATCAAGAATAATCCTTGCAGAACAGTCTACCTAAGATAAAATGCCTATGAAATTTCATTACATAATTACTATTAAGTACATATTACAAATAAACATGGTGAGTTGGATTTTTTTAAATTATATAATGCTTTTGAGGTGTTTTAAAATGAAATAGAAAATTGTGAAATAAACCTGAATACAAGAAATATTACTAGTTCATCTAATAATGTGAATCCACCTGGCACTATTAAGATGGTAGAGACAATATCTTTTATCTTTTAAGGAAGATAATGATCCCAAGGGAAATATAGATGAGGTACATCCATTTCAATAGTATCAAAATGGAAATTATACAATGAAAAATTGGGCATACAATACCACTTCAACACCTCCAAATAACAACACTACACCATCTGATCTAAAGTCCAACAATGACCCTTTGTATCCTAAGGTGAGTGAGTTTCACCGACCTGAAAATTACTTAGGTAGTTCTCATAAAATTGGATATAACATTGTAGAAGACATGAATAAAATTAAGGAAAATATTACTTTGCATGGGCTAGGTCAAATTACAAAATGAAGGGATCTTTTATTAAAATCCTTAACTAGCAAAGCCACAAAAAATCCACAAGAATCTGCCCATGCAAATGTAGATTTGTACAAAAGTAAGATTTAAGTCCCACCTTCCTTGCTCATGATTAGGATCTTTGGAAAGAACTTACATAATTGTTTGGTAGACTTTGGAGTCTTTGCTAATATCATGCCTTCAAGCATTTACAAGAAACTAGGTTTAACCCCTATCAAATCAGATAGGGTAGTGGTTCATTAGATAAATCCAAGGTGGAAGTGATAGGAGTACTCCTCAATGTGCATATGCAATTGGCCTCTGAACCAAGAATCCAACAATTTATAAACATACAAGTTTTAGAAATACCTTAGGCTTATGGTATGTTTTTGAGCCACGATTGAGTCTAGAATATTTAAATGGGTATATGTACACTAATTGTTCACACATGTGGTTACCATGGAGATATTTATTCCAAACCAGATAATTGATAGAAAGGGATCCCAAAATGAAGTATATGATCACTGAATACAATACCAAGAATGGAGAAGTCAAATTTTACTCAACTAATATTGGTGTATACACTCTTGACATAGGAGAAATAGAACTTCCCAAGAAAATTTTGAATGCTCTAAGTTTATGGACTTTACATTTTGATGGAGCTTGTTCCAAACAAGGTTTTGGAGTAGGATTTGTTTTAAAAGGTCCTGAAAAATCAAAAAAATTTTACTTTCCTACAGATTAAAATTCCCTTGCACCAATAATTTGGCTGAATATGAAGCCTTAGTTTTAGGACTATAATTTTATATCAAACATAGGGTCAAAGAACTAATGGTCTTTGGAGATTAAAGGTCATAGTGAACCAAGCAAGAAGCAAGTACCAGTGTAAATAATCATATCTTAAAAGGTACAAACATAGGGTATGGGATATTATTGAATATTTTTATGCCTTTAATATTGTGTCTATCCCTAGGAAACAAAATTGAGAAGTTGACACTTTAGCATCTTCAGTTTTTTATCTCACACCTACTCAGGATTAAAGATAGAAAATATGTTAGTGGAAATAATTCCACCCCTTCTATGTTAGACAATGTTAATCATTTATAAGTATTTGATGATAACCATCAAATCATTCAATTTATGAATAATGTAGGTGTCTTTGAGTCTCAAATTATTGATGAGAAGGATGAAGATGAATTACTAAAGATGGTGTCATACATCTTAAGGAGAATAGAATTCCCAAGGGAATGGTGTCATTGGAAAGAATATTTGATCCATAAAAAAAACTGAGAGCATCAAAAGGCCCAAACTCAATGGTAAAGATTACACCCAAGTAAACATAGGGACCCAAGAATAACCTCAATTGGTTAATGTTGTTTTAGCTTGTTCAAATAGTGAGAAAGACAAGGTGAAAAACCTTTTGAGAAATTATTAAGATATCATAGTTTGGTCTTATGATAATTTATAATATTTGATCCTAGAGTCATTACTCACACCATACCATTGATACAAAACCATAGACCCTTTAGAAAAAGGTAAATACTAGTAAATCTAGTATTAGAACCTTTTATTTAAAAATAAGTTAAAATTTTACTTACTGTCATTATTGTTTTCCCTATTAAACACTTAACTTGGGTGGCTAATTTGGTTCTATTTCGTAAGAAGAATGGAGAAATCAGGGCTATGCAAGACTTAGAAATTTGAACAAAGCCTCTAAAAAGGATAATTATCCTCTCCCTTCTCTAGATGAAGTAATTCAAATAGTAAGTGGTTTTGAGATGGTGTTTTTTCTTGATGGATTTTATGGATATAACTAGGTTTTGGTTGATAAAGATGATAGGATGAAGACAAATTTTACTACAAATTGGGGAACACTTGCTTACAAAAGGATGCCATTTGGTCTAATCAATGCTGGAGCAACTTTTCAAAAAGCCATGAAACATGCTTTCCAAAGCTTGACTGGTAATGCATAATCATTTATATGGATGACTTAACTGTGTTTTCAAAAGATAGGTCTGATCACGTTGGCACCAACAAAAGATTTTCAAAAGATGCAGAAGGTCATGACATTTCTTTGAACCCAAATAAGATCATATTTTGTTGTAATAAAGGTAAATTACTTGGCCATGTAATCACAAAGAAGGTATATCCATTGACCCTATAGAGAATAAACAACCTTTCCAAGATTGGTCCTCCCAATAGTAAAAAAGATTTAAAATATTTCTTTGTAAGATTAATTTTGTAACGAAATTTATTTCTAGTTTTGTAGAATTTGTTAAACCCTTAAATACTATGATAAAGAAGGATGCGCTAAATTTGAGAGTGGACTCATAATGCCAAGAAATCTTTCCAATACATCAAGGAAGTAATAGTCCAGCACTTGGTTCTTGCTAGTCCTAATTTTACTAAAGAGTTTTATATATAATCATGTGCTTCTGAGAATACCATTGTAGTTGTACTCACATAAAAGAGAGGAGATCATGAGAATCATATTTATTTCATGAGTAATCCAATCTCAAGGATGCACATAACTCAAATACTCCATGATGGAAAAACCAAGATTTTGCATCGATTAAAGAAGTCAAGAAATTTAGGTATTATATCCTTAGAAACAAGGTTCATGTTATTGTTATCAACCCAGCTATAATGTAAAACTAATGTTAGGAAAAAATGAGCTAGGAGAATGAAGAGGAAAATAGATGGATAAACTACAAGAATTTTATTTAGAGATTAATCCTATACTAATATGGTTAGAGGTCAAGGCTTAGTACAACTCATAGACAAAAGCAGATCCAAGTATTGACAGTCATGTGGGTGGATGAGAAACAAATTCAAGGGTAATGAATGATGACCACATTATTCATTATTTTTTGTATGATGTTTTCCCACCTGAATTGAATAGAGAAAAAAGGAAGATCCCCAAGGTTGAAGGATTCTCATTTTATGATTAAGAAAGGAATCCTATATAGGAATAACTATGAAGGAATTTACTTGATATGTGTCTCCAAATAAGAAGTTGATGATATAATTCATAATTTTCATGAGAAGTTGGGAAATGGTCATCCATCTGGAAGGGCCACTACTCACAAAATTTTAAGATTTGGTTATTATTGGATAATAGTCTTTGAATATGCTCATGCTCATGTAAGAAGTTTCCATCTATGTCATAATTTTACAAATAGATAAAATACACCTAGCTATGCCACTCCAACTAGTGATTGAAGGAAGACCTTTTGCATAATGGGTATTGATTTCATTGGAGTCATTAACCCAAATTCATCAGTGGGACATAAATTCTTATTGACTGCCAATGATTATTGCACAAGGTGGATTGAAGTAAATAACCACTAAAAATTAAAAAACAACCGATGTCATTCAATTTCTTGAAGAACATATCATAAGAAGGTCTGGTTATCCATTCTCTCTAATATATGATAATGGACCAAAAATTTATTATGTTGAATTTATGGAATGGGCATATGATAATAAGGTAGTTATATAGTTTTCATCATACTAATATCCATAAGAAAATGATATAGCTGAATCTATAAATACAAATCTTATTAATGCCATAAAAAAATCTACAGACCAGAAACCCAGAGAATGACGTTCTCTTTTGAAGTATTCATTATGGGTTGACAAAACCATATTCAAGCAATGCTTGCAAGAATCTCCTTGCTTGATGGGATATGGGCAGAAAATAGTGTATCCAATCACTCTTAGATTACCTACATATGATTTCATGCAAGAATACATGGAGGGAGATAAAAAAATTTACAGCTAGAATTATGGACATTCTACAAATGGAGGAAATAAAAGACATGAAATAAAAGAAATTTAGCAAGAAAAAATAATTTTTCAAGAGATGGTATGAGAAAAAGGTCTAAATTAAAAATATTCAAAATTTTAGATCTTGTGCTACTATGGGATAAAGCCCATGAAAAGCAGGGTCAACATAACAAATTGGTGACACTATGGATTGGAACTTATCATATTATTGAGATACTATGTTAGAAAACTTTCAGATTGAATGATATGTAAGGAAGGGAGATGATGTTGTTAGTAAATGAGAAATTCTTGAAGCATTAATTCTTTGCCACTCCATTCCAAGTCCCAATAGAATGATCATGCTAGGGAAGTAGAATAGTCCCCTTTTTATATTTTCTTTCTTTTATAGAGTAATTTCCTTTCTAAAATTTCTTGATTTCATAGATTAGTTTCTTTGTTGTTAATTCTTATATCTTTGGGGTAGTTGTAGGCTGATTTTTTTGTTTGGTTTTAACCCACCTTGCATTTGGATTTAATTAAGGACAGATTGGTTTATTTTATGGGAATAATATTTCTTTATTAAGTATTATTATTTTTTGGATGGGACCCTACCCAGTTGCAAAGAGGTCATAGCCCTGATAGATCATTACAAATCATAATAGAAAAAAACAATACTAGAGAGGAAAAACATTTAGCAAGCATCAATAATATAAAAAAATTTAAGCAAAATGTCAATCGAAACATAGAATTATGTTAGCAACAAAACAACAAAAAATGATAAGATCCGAGCAGAGAATAGAGAGACAATAGTCAAAATACTACTTCATGATCTTCTAGAAATTTTTCTTGACGTTATCAATCCCCCTACTAATCTCTTTGAGACTTGTTTCTTTCTTAAACCTATCCTTCCCTTTATGGTCTTCAAGGTTATTGATAATGAGTGAAAGAGAGTCAATAATGCCCTAAAGAATGGATAGAACATCACAATGCTTGGCTCTGATATTTTCAAAATCATTTTCAATCTTTGAAACCCTCTTACCTATGTCATCATATAAATTCTTATTAGTTTTACTCTTCTCCTTCTTAGAATTATAGTCTTGAAGCTTTTCATTGATTTCATTAACCTCATTACTGAGAAAATTGATCTTATCATCAAGATCCTCTCTGTAACTTATATTTGTAATATTTTGGGGTTTAGAGCCTTTATTTATTATAGAAATAAGGCCAAGAATGGCCTTTCCTTCTCCCTGAATGGGAGGGGAAGGGATAGAAGTATTTACATTATCATGATAAGGATCCTTAACCTTGAAAGGGTTGTCCCAAGAAATTTTATGAGGTCTATTGTGAGAAGAGGGGAAAAAGTGGAGGGGATTGATGATGGAAAATTGGAGGAAGAAGGATAAGATACTTGAAGATTAGAGGTGGGAAGATGGGATCAAAAGGGGAAAAGGATGGAAGGGTTGGGAACATGAAGAGTGGAGTCCAAGGAGGTAGGGGCGGGGGTTTTGGAGGAGGGGATGAAGGAAGGAGGAAAAGAAGAAGAAGGAGAATCAGATGGGGGGAGGGCCGCAGGTTGAGGATGAAGGATCAAAAGATAAAAACACCTATAGAGAAACATAATAACAACATGGTGTAGAGGGTACACCATTTTACCCCACTTCACAAGGTTAATGGAGTGATTTAGTGAATGTAAAATTAAAAATGGAAAAAGTATAGAGCATTTTATCCTGAAATGGTTAAGAAAGATCAAGTGGAAATTCATAATTACCTGGAAACTTCATTCGAGGGTAATGGGAAGAATATTAGTGTATGTAAAAAACTTGAGATGAATGGTAAGGAATATCAATGAAATAACATGAAAGTAATACTAAGTAATTTTGAATAATGATTGCATTAAAAGCTTGCATGCCCAAAATATAGAGGTGGATTTTAGAACAATTTTGGTCATTTAAAATAATTAAGTTGCACTTAAAACACATCAATAAATTATTCTATTTGATCATTATTATTACCAAAAGGAGTTCCTAAATGTTTTTTTCGTTTAAAAAACCTTAAACCTTTCTAATTTGGTTCCTAACCTTCAAAGGAATGTAAACAAAATATTTTGTAAGTGTAAACTAGTAAGTCTTTCTTAGTAAGGTGATTAAGGTAATCTCCAACATAACTATAGAATCCTTATTGGAAGTGGAGAAAAACCACAATTAAAGATAAAGGTATATCTATTGGGGATATGGATAACTGGATAGAAGTAGAGAAATGCACAGGAAATCACTTCCCTTGAGCCCTCCTAAGATAAAGTAAAGTAAAGTAAAATATGATATGGGATTTTTATTTGGTAGTAATATCATGTTTCAAAAGAGAAAGGATTAATGAATGCATAAACAAATAAAAAATCACTCTCTTTTTATTCCTGAGATTAGTGTGTCACCAAGTATGATTAAGTGTTTGATTTCAAGATGTCTTCTCAAATTAAAAGTATTGAATCTAAATTTCATTATCTTTCTTTGATGATAATGGTACTCTTATATTACTGATCTTTGATGATAATGGTACTTTCCTTAGGGCATATTGTATCATTGAACTTGATCTCATAGAGAGAAGCATACGTGGAATATAATAATTCATTCTTCATGGCCTCATATTAAATGGATGAAATATGTGGAATTTTGATTTGTTTTGAATTTTTTCCTCCTTTGAATCCTATCTTCCCTCATGAAGTAAATGGGACCTACTCTGACTTATATACACATAGATTCAAGGTCCATATTGAGGACATATGAAATTAATTATATCCATGAGTTTAAATTTTAGTAATGGATAATCCAATACCTAATATTTTAATAGAAGTTCTGAAATTCATTCAAAAAATGGAAACTACATTCTTCTACCCAGAATACACTATCATAGTGATTGAGGGGATCTTAAATCCAACATTGCAACTACCATATCATGTGTCATACAAACCGGTAGAGCAATAAATTACCTTCCAAGTCGTCAATGAAATAGCCAACAAGTGTAAAGAGAAGAAACTAAAGCCATATTCACCACTTCCCCTCTTATTTGGAAAATAATAGTTCAAAAGATGGTCTGATCTCAATGTTTTTACTTCTCATAGGCATTCTTTCAATTTTCCTAAACATTCACTAATGAAATATGATCATCGGGAAAAAATTGCTAAGAATTTAAAATATCTGAGAGGGTAATTGAATGTTACAAATAACCATTACATTGATTTAATAATTGGGTATGCATTACCCAAGAGGATGTCAATATAATACAATAGAATATGAATAATACATGGGTAATTTACCCACAACCAAAATAGTCCCATCGTGGTGCCAAAATGTATGCCAAGATTTGGATCACCTACAAGATGTGTTAGTCAATTATATAGAACCACAAATCCAACACAGTGAAATGTCTCCCACTGCTAAATAAATGGAGTCTATTTCATCTAGCCATTATATAAATGAGAAGGATAATAGTCTATGGGTAAGCTTTCAATGATCCTAAAATGGTGGCCTATGTAGTGTCCTCTTCAGAATTTCAATCTAGAAACATGCATGCAAACACCTTGAAAAAGATAAGTAGAACTATTGTCTGGTGGTTAAAAGGAACCTGATCCCTCTAGTTAGTATCACCTAACCATTAAAGAGATAATATTAGGATTTTATTTGTAGAAAAATGACAAAATAATGCATACAAATGAAGCGACCATACCTGATTCAGTCACATGACCAATCATCAGATCATGATTGAATTCTGAAAATCGCATGGAGGTTGACAAGCTAGCCATGGGAAGCAACTAGACCAGGAAGAGGATGTCAATTAATGAGACCCTCATATAACATGAAACATTAGAGGACTTGTTTTCTCTAACAAAAAATAGAAAAACTAAAGGATCTCAAGTTGTGGATAATCAAGAGGACCCTGTATCCTTCATTCTAGCATTGGTTGAGCTTGAAATGAAAATGGTTTAGGGGGTAAAAGTAAGAAATAAAGTATTAAAGACATAAGGTAAGGCCACTATACCTGAAGACCTTTCAAACTAGGTATAGAAACATTTATTTTCCCTTTTTACCATTATGAAGAAGATCCTTGAGGCCAAGAAAAAGGGAAAAAAATTATCTAAAAATGCCAATTTTATATTAAATAGATTGGTTGTGCTATAGTACATGCTACAGGACACCATAAGGGCCACTGATGAGGGGGTATGCAAGGATATTTCCATGTAATCAATGGAGTACATTGGCCTCTATAAATGCCTATATAAATGCCTCTACGAAATATTGGGAGAATAAAACATAAAAAAGTTCCCTTACAATGGGATTAGGGTAAATTTTAATGGTGAATATTTGTTAATCTACAAATATTCCAGTTTTTAAAATTTACATTTGCCAATTTTTTATTATAGGAATTAATATTGGGTTGCCTAATTTTTCTTAGTGTATGTTACTTTTAGGGGTTAGTTCACCAAACATTTACATAAATGGCTATAGTCATTTTTCATATACCCTTAGTACAACCTTCTAATCCCATGTGCGCTAGCCTATTACCCAGCAGGTGTTAGGCACTCACCCAAGGCATGTGCGGGCATCAAACCCCTCATTTATGTGAGCATTATGAGAAGATATTTCCATTGTTAAATAATGGTTTATAGAGTGAGGATATACATTCACTTAGTTAAACACTAAAGAATAAACATCTAACAAATCCATGTCTTAGTGCATTACAAAAACAAAGTAAATAAGCATGTTTAAACAAATATAAACTATGAAAGCCATTTTAACAAGAGGTTTTACACTCTTAAACATGATATACAAAAAAAATCATTGGATATATATTCATTAATATAGTCAAGTAGCCACATTACAATAAAAAAGAGGTCATTATATACCATGCATATCAAAGGACTCAAACTCATCTCTTACAGATCTTCCTTGGTAGAGTATTATAGCTATGCCCACCCATTTCATCCCTTATTACATACTCTAATACCATACAAAGGCCTATTACATCCCTTATATCCTTTAGCACTAGTGGTCTAAACCCTAACATTACTACAACGTCATATTCTTGATGCATTCCCTCATGATCCCTCACCCTATGTGTATTTTTATCTTCAGGTGTCTTACTCAATGTCTTGGTGTATCTTCTTTACTTTTGAGCATCTCTTCTTATAGGACCCCCACCAACTGCCATGCCTTCCTACAGGATCAGATTGGATGTCAAGTCTTAATGTGATCCTCTAATGGTACATGCTTATTCTATTCTAAGCTCTCCACTTTCCGTAATGATGTATTTTGGGAACCTTTCATGCATGGAATATTCTTGCCTTGACCACCAAGCCTCCAGGATGGCACCTTATTCACTCGGTACACCTAGTTGGGTCACGTTTTTCCTCTCGTGCATTCAAAATGCCAAATATGGCTAAGTCCTTAGATCTTGTTGTCCTACCTCACGTGTATGCCTTGGTTTCTCATAAACCCTTCTTAAATGTTTGTCTTGTGTTCTTCTCCCTACACACCCTTCTTCTTTCTAGTCCCACTCACCTACGTGCCATTTGGTACTTAGCCAATATTTCAATTCCCAACATCACCCCACACTAAGCCTCCTCTCCTTCCTTGGAAACATACCACTTCTTCAAAGAATAAAGAATGGTGGTATCTAGACCAATTGAATGAAGAATGAAAGGATAAAGAGAATGAAGAATGGAAGAATGAAGAATGGGATAATCTACTTTTGTTGTAAGAAGAGTGTGAAATCCTTCCTTGTTATCACCTTGATATTCTCCCATGCATCTAATTCACCTACACCTACTGGAGTAGGTCACCAACTAGAGCACTCACCTCCTCAAGAATTAATTCAATGCTCTTTGCAATCAACATATCTACAATTCCTTCTATTTTCTTTCCAAGGTCGTCTAATGCATCCATTCTACAAGTGATCTAGGGATACAACTCCTTAAGTCAGTTTTTGATCAAACCTCACAAGGCCTTGATTACTTCCATCTTCTTTCCAACTTCAGCTAGGACTTTATCCCACTCTACCCTATTTCCTTTATTCTTTTCTTGGTATTACATCAGACCCACCTCATGTGTAAAAACTGGTACACTTGCTACTCTATCACTATCAGCATAGTTCTCATACATAGCATCAGTCATGAACAAAACAGTCTGTATTATGGAAAGGAGTTCAGAATATCAGGTAACTGTCTCCTCGATATTATTTTTCTCTTACTCCTTTTTCCACGCCAAAACCTCTTTTGTTGATTCCAAGGCTAGCGGTCACCTTTCCATGGTAAGTATTGTCACCAAATCACTACACCCTCTGAATGGCCAGAATGTGAACATGAAATTTGTTGTGATTGGGACACATGGGATCACCTCTCAAGCTATGGTAATTTGGTTCAAGGTAAACCTCCAAAGAAGGCAAGATTCCTCTTCCTAAACTAAGTGATGTACTACTCCTAGTGCAATAAAATGGTTATCTAGACCCATGCTAACATTTTTATGGGTTTTAGGGAAATATATTTGCAAGAAATGAAAATATATTAGGGGGTGGTGATGCACCAAATAAAGGGTGTTTCTAGATGCAGGAAGCGTTAATTTGAAGAGTGTGTGTGCACCACAAGTCAACTTCACCTACTGCAGCTTAGAGAGGGTACATAATACCACATACTAGGAAGCACACATTCTCTTTGTTAAAATTAGTCACAAAAATAAGTTAGCAGTCTTCCAATCAATAATGATGAACTTGAGAAGGGTGAATAAGCACCACAACTCAACTACATGCAATACTCCACCAATTGATAAGCACAGAAATCCAAGAACCTACAATAGAAATGTGAACTTGCACAATGTACCTGCAAGCATGAGAAAAGGCACAAATAAATATAGAAGGATGAAAGGACCGAGATTAGTCAAAAACACACAATTTTATTTCTTCAATAATGTGCAAAATGCATCATACATTCAGAAGAGGCAATGGTTTCCATGACTGTCTCAAAAATGAGGCTTGAAAGTTCTCTCAACATACAAGGATAACTTGCAGAAGAAAGATGACTTTTGAAAAAAAACACAGTTTCCTAAGATGTCTAATTGTCTAACCTATCTAAACTGTTGGAACCCCTTAGAATGAGCTTGCAACTTACATTTATAGAAGAAATTGAGAGAGAGGAGAGGAGTCATAAATTTCTTCCTAAAATGAAGGCACATGATGTATTTATTATAGCTGGTTGAACCACTTTTAGAAGGTTCCATCATGTGTCATTAATTTCCTGTTGACCTAGTTCTCCTTAATTAAAAGAATATTTAAATAAAATATTTTAATAATAATAATAATAAATATTATTAATAAAATATTAAAATAAAAATATTAATTTAATTAAAATACATGGTGGGCCCCCCAAAGACTATTTTGACCTGAAGAAAGTGGAAGGCCATGAAAATAGGTTCAAAATAACCCAACTCAGTGGTTGGCTCACTGAGCCAACTCACCAAGTTAGGCTCGATCTCCACTTTCATTCACCACAACTGAGCTGAGATTCTACTACCAAGTTCTCAAAATGAGCTCTCCACCGTAACCAAGTTCCTTTTGTAACTACACTGATCTTAGTATGCATCTAAGTGCCAATTTAAAGTAATGCTTCATTCACCAACGTGGGAAACCTAATTCATTTTTGTGCTTATGTGAGTACCTTCGGAAGTATTCTCACTCATTTTCTATGCACTGAGCCATAGCTTGTCTTCACATTTCCTTCTAATGAATCACCAAACCTTATCTTCCTAAACCAACTATAAAATCTTGAACCTAGTTTAAACTACATGATTTATCCCTCTTGACTTAATAGGTCGAGTCTTAATTGTGTTGTGCTAATATTGAGTGCTTCATACAATGTCTAGGCTGATCTCATCTTTGAGGTAATTAAGATATTATTGGCATTGAATCTAGCCATCAACATCGAGATATATCTACCATTTGATTAGAATTTTCATCGTCTCACACAGTTGAGCTCATAACCTACACGAATCAGTTTTGACTTGGCTCCTAGAGTTAAGCTATATCCACCGTGAGCTCATTCGATGATGATCGATCTCTATAGACATAACTCCTTGTAATAAATTCACTCAAGCCATCATGAACATATCATTTCCATGAGCTAATCTTATAGAATGATTTTCCTTGAACTCATTAAGTGATCTCTGTGCCAAATTCTAAGCTCCTTCACAAGAGAAACTTAGAATTATGGTCATTTCTTCACAAAGTGATCCACTATCTTTCGAGCATGGCTTGAGGTCTTTAACCTTGCTAAAGTTTTTGAACATGACTTGGATCCTACACTACTATCTTGGATCGAGCATGGACCTAGCCTTCATATTCAAGTTCTAGAGTGACTCACCAAATTACGTGAGGTCCGTGTTTCTGCAAGGTTATTTATTAGGTTCCACACCAAACTTGACTTGCCTATAATCTGAGCTCGATCTAATTATATCAAATGCCTCTAATATTTCCAACAATCTTGCATTGTATGGTGAGTCTTAAACTAGTCATAACACCAAGTCTTCCAACCATTATTTAGAAATTAACTCGCCATGTTAATGCATTAATCGAGCCTCCTATATTACCTGAAGACTTGACATTAAATCCACTCAACGTGCCTTGCCGAAATCACTTCCCACATTCTCCAAACAAGATATTTTATTGTTGGAAGACTTGACATGTCATTCGTCCAAGTTAGGAATGTTCCATGGCCTTGCCTTTTGGTTTTCCCACTTGACCATTCTCGCACGAATCTCCACCACAACCACTTTAGCTCAAACTCACTATTTCAATGTTGGAAGCACAACATTCAGGTGCTAGTTTACCTAATTGATTGGGAAATGATCCCAAAATTTCCAAAAACTCCCCTCACCTCCCAATCTTGAGCTCTCTGACTTGTATTCTTCTAGGTCATCTCTTTGCGACATATGTTGAGCTCAAAACCAAAGCACTCTCAATTTCTAACAACTTGGCGTAACCTTCATCAATTTTCTTACTGACTATGTTTGCTCGTTTCATCCTATGGCTTGCTAGAACAATCTCTCTACATTGATCTATCAGTTTTTGATTTTTTCAAGATCTTTCAATTACTAAGTAACTTGAACTATGACTTGTTCATTAGGATTGATGAGCCTATATTGCTCATACGACTTATTACGACTCTCATTATTTGTTCTATGGTCAAGTTGCCTATTATATCTACAACAGATGCACTAATGTCTTCAATACTCTGGAGTGACCTGTGATTTCTCAAAATCATGTTCCCCAAACATCTCCTATATGAATTTGCTGAGGTGGCTTGACTTCGTTACCTAGATACAAGCTAAAATCATTTTATACTTCCATGATTATGCTCTTCTCTCTCCACTCAACCAACTCACTTGATGTCACCAAACAAACACCATTTCCTTCGTGTGACTACTAAGCTTATCCATCAAATCTCATAGGCTCAACCTCTCACTTGATGGGGTGAGTTGAATATAGGGACTTATTGCGTGTGTAATTTCATGACTTGTTCTGCAAGGAATTTTTGTGTCAACTGTTGATCAATATTTTGAGCCTATGGGAATGAGCTCATTTTTTGACCATATGAGTCATTCATAAAGCCCTGATTAAAGACTTTTAAATGTTGTATGAGCTTTAGCTTGGTTGGTTCAATGTTGTAATGTCCTCAATCTTGGCATGACTTAATTTTGAGAGCCCATTTCTACCATGTTTCCTTGTTGAGATCACTTGGCCAACTCTTCCACCTACCAGAAAAACTTGGCCTTCTGGGATCCTTCTACAAGCTCATTGTTTTGGTGAGCCAACTTGACCATCAATTTAAAAATTATATACATCATGCTTTCTTTTTCTAACTACTACATACATTTACCAAGCATGCTACATTTCACCTAGGTTCACAAGTCACTTCAGAGTTGAACTTGGCATCATCTCGAACCTATGCTCTTACCATGTTCAAGTTCCTAGCCTAATCACCATTTGTCCTGCTCATAGTCCAAACTGATTTTTCCTTCATGTAAGTTAGAGCTCTTCAAAATTTCCCAAACAAAAATTGGTATTCTCACCTAGAAAATACCATGATGAACTCCGCGAGCCTAACTCATTCACTTAAAAATGAGCTCCTTATTACTTAGCTTGATGATGTCAATATTTTCGAGCACCTTAGCTCACCATCTTCTCCCTTGTGCCCACCTTGGATCTTACTAAGCTGATACACATTTCTTTTAAGACTTTAGAAACAAGGGAATTTTTTTTTCTTACACAATGTTCTTTGTTCTAAATAAAACATAATTTAGAACACACATTCCATGCCAATCAATCTCATAACAGATAACCATATGTAGCTGTAATGACTCACTGAATTACCGATCTCTCATTGCATGACTCGGTCCCTAACCGATCTCTCATGCTTGTCTCTAAGTATTGAATACATTTAAGTGTACTACATATAATTGGTTTTTCTTACCCTAATCTGGGTACTGAGTGACCTGTTTAAAGAACCTATCTAAATATTTGTTACCAATATTCATCTGAAATCATGTTCCTTAAACTAGGTGACATCGGACAACGCAACCAGTAGTTTGCGATACTTTGGCCAAATATTTTCAACATACTATTCATGTTACTATTCCTAGATGACATACTCATCAAATTAGAATACATCCTTCACCTCACTCTTCTGTTATCTAGAATGGTCTTTAATGACTTCTGTCAGTCCACTTGCCCAAGGTTTGACCCTAACCCAGGTTAGCGACATAATATGTTATAGGGAGATGCTCACGATGACTTAGGGTATATGGGCATACTCATCTGACCTAAGTCGATCGAATGTGCCAAGATACCCTGAGTCATAGAAAGCTACTTCCTATTCCAATTCATGTTGCTAGCTTGGCCTAGAGAGAAACTAAATTCAAGTCCAGATGTGTGTAGATCTAGATGAACTAATGTAGAAGGGTGTTGCAACATGTCAACTGCAACACTGTATCCTCATGAAGACCTTGGTCTTCACGTGGGTACAGTTCTACAGTTGGCATGTGCCAACATCCGGCAGAACTACTTCATCATGATGTACATACCCCCAGGAGGTCATTAACACTTAATTAAATTTGGATTAAGATTCAAATTACGGCAACCTTTCTCAACCCTAAATCCAACACCCCTTAAGTTCTTCATCCATATTTGATTTAATTAATATTAAATAACTTCATTAACTCATGATTGCTTTTATGTTCGGTAACTCTGACATGTCGAGCAATTATCCAAAAATAGAACATAATACATCGAAAGGTTAAATTAATGAACTCAACTGTTCAAATAAGGTGCAACAACCATTCAGGTTCAACTAGAGTAGACTTCATAGAAAATGAAGTCTGAGTGATTAACGATCTAAAATGCCATTATTTCATTTTACATTCTCGTGAGAGAGGAAGAGTCTTCCTCTCTACCTGGTTATGTGTTAGTGTTTATCATACCTTTTAAATATTTCACACTTTCTATAGTTTAATTGTATATTCAATACACATCCCATTATCATTATATATTATTTAGATAAAGAACGTAATCTTATGCAACTTAACAAGTTGCTTTAAATAAAGAGAGAGATTGAACTATTTCTCTTCGTCCAACTTATCAATGACAACAGAAATAAGAATACAAACAGATATGCCAAATACCAGCAAGATATTATTCCAACTACCTTCATAAATGTACAAGAGAATTTACACAACAATTCGAAGTGAACCTATAATATTTTCAATTCATGATGATAAAATACAAAATTTACAAGACTGTACATCTCATGCAAACTGCATGTCAAGCAATACTAAAATCATTAAAGAATACAACTTTTTCCTTTTCAATACATCTCAAGAATGAATCGGAGATCTCTTTAAAAGAGCCAAACTTTAAATCAGCCAATACATCATAAAATTTATTGCCTTCTTTTATCACTTACGAAGTCCATCTGCAAAATTGCTAGCATGGGTCAGTTCATCGAACTGAGCATGATAAGCACTAAGCATTAAAATGAAGTGCATTCCACTAATTGTTCCATTAAAACAACTCTGCTTTAATGAAACAATTAATGTAATCATTCAAATAAATCATAAGTAATAACATCCATAAAAGAAGCACAATAATAAATCTGATTCACTTTATAGGAAGAGGTCATAATATAATCAGCTAATCCACTGCATTATATCAGATAAGTATTGACCCAACAATTACTTATTTATCTCAAATAACAGTTCCTATCAATAATTGTTTCATAATCCTTTCTGAATTTGAAATACAAAATCAACTTCACTATATAAACAAACAGTTACTTTCAGAAACCAAGACCTTCTTATTCATCTTTACAAATTTTAAGAAAACATGTACGGTCAAGTTCATTCTAACATAGTAACGTTTATAGGTTGATTCATCCCACAAATAAAACAATTAAGAGATTCACAATTCAGATGTGGCAGCCTAATTCTAAGTCAAAATATATATAGCCTAGGTTCTTAGATTAGGCCTCTTATTACATTAGAAAGGAAATATATCCCAGCCACAATGTTTACATCAATTTAACTGAACAACTATAATAAAGTAGTAACAATTAATACTTAATCACCTTAATAAAAGTAATGCTTTTGATTCCCTTAAACCTATAACAAGGTTTATCTAAAGAAAGGAAGATCAAACTGGAGAGTGAACAGTTTACAACATCCTTATCATTTGGTTAAACTGAATTCCCATATGCATCCTTAGACAAGAAGGGTCAACATCATACCCTACAGTTTTCTAAATCTGAAAATGGAGAGCTTACCACTGAGAGTGGAAGAGAAAGGAGTTATGCTAGAAGAGCATTCTATTGTTCATTCAAAAGAAAAGAGGTTGTAAAAGAATCAGTAGAGATAGTTCCCCATACCCCCAAATCTTTAAGATAAAGAAATCAGGTACAGAAGATACAAAACCAATTACATACAAAACTGTATCTTCGAATAAACTTTCCAAGAGTTTCACCATTAAAGAAACGACAACCGTTAATCATTTACTTAATTCATTCCATGAAGAATGTGAGAAACAAGATAGTTATCATTCACATCCAAGTCCTAAAAGTGTTAAGGATGGGGAGATCAAACATAAGACATCCAAAAAGAGCTAAGAATGGTAATAATGGTATCAACCTGGAGAAAACCGTCACCCAAAGTATGTTCAAACAACATAACTTCAACAATCTACCGAAAGCTCAACTTCCAAAATTTTAAACATATTAACTGCATAAAAGACTCAAACATAATAACTACACAGAAGACTTCTTCACTACTATTTCCATAGTTAATTCCAAGACCTTTATAAAACCCAGAAGTCTATTCAAGAGTTTCGAAAGAGGAAACTAAAACCAAACAACAAGTTTAAGTCAACCTTTCCTTCTATTTTCCTCATGCATTCAAAACTGAAAATGTTAATCAAAATACCATATTGACTCAGCTCCCTATCAATTTTAAAGTTTGAAGCAATACAAAAATGAAGCAAATCATTCCTTCACGGTATTTATGAAAGTTTAGAGTACAAAATACAGATGATTCCAAAAACCTCCTTCACCCATTAACTCTCTTTTTCTAACACAGGTTCGAGTTCATACTACAATTCAAAGTATACAAAACAGTCCCGAAAATGAGTATTTAAACTTCTACAAACAAGATACTATATAGGAGAGTATTCTTCTACCTTCCACAAACAATCAAAGACATTTAGTTGAACAATGCAGGTTTACCCAGAACAGAAGCAACAAGATATCCATTCCTTACCCTTAAACAAGATTGTGTTCATACAATAAGACAAAACGTATACCCATACAGATCGCAGAAGGAGTAATACCACTTTAAAACTCAAATATGCAATAGAGAAGAGTATCCATTTACTTTTCTACCTTCCGAAGAGATTTCTAGTTCGAAACTCAAAACAAAAACTACTTACTTAAACTCTTTTTCAGGCAGACAGTCCAGTATTTATATTTCCATCAAAACACTAAAGTCCTGATAGTTGCAAATGCATTTCATCATTTTAACTCATTCAGAAAGAACACCCAAAAACAACATTGTCATGCAAGGGTCCCAAAACAAAAGCACAAAGATTCTTTCAACAAGAAAGCAAGGAACCAGAACCACAAACAGAAACATTTATCTCATGAGAGAAGAATTGTTTTAATGAAACATTTAAAGAAACACAAGAAATCTTAATGGATAGAGCCTATCATGCCTGATAGTGCCTCTGCCGCTTCGAAGAAGACTTCCAGCTGAGCTTCCAACTCTTCTTCTTTTCCAAGCAAGATCAACAACCAAAAATATCTTTCCCCAATGTCTCATATAATTTCCTTGAATCAGAAATAGACCAAGGAAATAAAAAATAGCCACAAAGTGAAAGTAGAACTGCTGGTTTGAAGAACCAGATAGCTCCATGCAGAGAAAAAATCAGAGAGTATGAATGACCAAACAACCTCCAACAAATCTACCCGCATTGTTTCCTAGGTGGTTTTCTCACCAAAAATGAGACTCATAAATGCCATTAATTCCAAAATTCCCACCTATCTCTCCATGCCACCACCATCCAGAATTGGAGAATCCTAATTTGAATTCTGCATCCATTGCTAACTTCAGTGAAAACTCCACGTAGAGTCCACCAATTTTTCATGCTTCTGCCTAAACTGGTAGTTCGATGTCATTTATTACAAAAATCAAATCACATAAATAGCTTAGGAACCATCACCATATTACCAATGCCATACAACCCTTAGGTCCCCTTTCCTTATTTCATTAGTTTAGGGTTGATTCCCTTAGTTTAGGTTATGACCATAGGATAATTTTAGAAGTAATAACCTTAGGTTTAAAAACATTTCAATAAGTAATTTCCACCTTAGGTTAGGTCATAGCTCACAACCATATAGTATTAGGTATTAGATTAGAAATAGACCTAGCATCACCTTAGGTGGTTCCCTCAACTTAGAACATGCAACTTAGGATAGGATGTTGTCCCAAATAAAGTAGACATAGATAGAAAAATAGGTACATATACCTTAGTTTAGAATCCCGTTAGGATAGATCTCTTAGGTCTAGGACTTAGATTGTTCCTCAATAGTCCTGAAGCAGGCCTCATTTCACTTAACGTTGTTAAGCATCCTGAAGAGATCATTCAAAAAGATCCGAGTTCATAACCTACAATAGAATGTAGCATGATCTTTCAAGAAGATAAAATAATTTGTAAACATGCTAGAGTTCATTCCATTATGTCATCCAACCTCTGAATGTCAGTTTACCATTCAGACCAGGTAAGAAGATTTAAAACATACCTTGGATCAATGGAATTGATCCAAGGATTTGTTAGTAACAAGAGATAAGTTTGCAAACTTCACTTACCAGATTACAACTTATCTATCTGATACAAGAATGGATTCTTTGCAAGCTACAATATTTCAGCTTAATGAAATCAAGAGCAGAAATGACTTATCCATGGCAAGCATGATTTCCAAAAATCAAAGGAACACTCCTTATCCAGAAAAATCACATGTCAATGCTTGCAATGCAAAAGAGGAAAGATAAAAATTTGTCAAAGATGTTACATGCTTCCCCCCTAAAAGAATCATCATCTCGATGATTATCTTATTTTAATAATTTGCATCAAGGACAATCAGTTTACCCACTTTCTTTTCATGTGTTCATAACATATCAGAATTTTAAAGTTCCAGAAATCAGCATTCACATAGCTGTTTATTTAAAATAAATAAATATCTACCCAAAACTGGTAGATTTATTGTTATAAAAGAATTAAATCACAATTTATATCAGTCAACAGAATCAATTATGTTCAAATAAGTATGGAAAAGCAGTTTTCATATCTTCCAGGTTTTCCCAGGTTACACTTCCTTTGTTAAATTAGTTCCATTGGACCTTACATTAACTTATTTCACGATTTCTTAAGCGCAACTGGTGAGTTTCTAGCACTCGCAAGGGTTTAACCATGATTATTCCTAGGTCTTGGACCTGCAAGGAATTCCAATTTAACACATGTGATAAATCTGAAATGTATTTCTTAAGAAAAGAAATATGGAAAACATCATGCATTCATGACAAAGCAGGAGGTAATGCTAAACAATAAGCTACAGGGTTGATTACTTCAACTATTTCAAAAGGTCCCACAAAATGAGGTGATAACTTGGCAGCCTTGCCAAAAGTTATAGAACTCTTTTTCGGTTTAACCCAAAGAAAGACCTTCTCTCCGAGTTCAAATTTCCTATCAACCCACTTCAAATCAACATAACTCTTTTGCATATCTACTACCTCTTTCAAGCATTCATGAATCATTTTAACTTGTTCTATTTCAATAAGGATTTCGAGTCCAATTACTTCTCTATCCCTAATCCTGTCCCAACTAACGTGGTTCTACATTTTCTTCCATATAATGCTTCGAAAGGTGCCATCTTTAGAGAAGCATGATATGTATTATTGTATGCAAATTCAACTAATGGAAGGTACTCTTCCCACTTATACTACTGATCCATGCAATACATTCGTAACATATCTTCTAAAACTTGATTAACTCTTTCAGTCTATCCATCTGTTTCCGGATGATATGCAGAACTGAAATTCAGCTTAGTTCCTAGAGCTGCATTAAGGGTTTGCCAAAACCTTGAAGTCATTCTAGGATCTCTATCAGATATGATTAGTTTAGGTACTCCATGTAATCTAAAAATCTCATGTACAAACCTCTTTGCCAAAACAGGAGAATCATCCTTAAGATTACCAACAATAAAATGAGCTACTTTTGTTAGTTTATCCACAACAACCAAAATAACATCATGTTTATTTTTTGACATAGGAAACCCTTGTACAAAATCCATGCTTATTACTTTCCATTTGTACTACGGTATGCTGTGAGGATACAATAAACTGGCTGGATGCATATGTTAAGCTTTAACATGTTGAAATTCCAAACAATGTGTCACAAAATCAATAACATCCTTTTTCATCCCTTTCCAGAAATATTGTTGTTTTATATCAGCAAGCATCTTTGTAATACCAGGGTGTCCAGAGAAAGGTGAATTGTGAAATTCTACTAACAATTTCATTCTTAAATCATTTAGCAAAGGTATGTATACTTTGTTTTCAAATCTTAAGATTCCTTCATTGTCAAAGTGAAAACCTTTATATCTCACATCATTTGGATCTGCAGCAAGCATTGTTTTTACTTGCTGAAAGTAAGAATCAGATTCCATAACACTTTTTACTTCATCCTTAAACTGAGTTCTTAATGTTATAAGAGCATAAATGTGCTTCCTATGACTTAGAGCATCAACTACTCTATTTTCCTTTCCTTTAATGTAATTTATGTCAAAATCATATTGAGACAAAAAATCTAACCATCTTCGTTGTCTTGCATTTAGATTTGGCTGAGTGAAAATATACTTCAGCCCAAGATGATCAATTTTTAATTCAAAAGGTTTACCAAGCAGATAATGCCTCCAAACTTGTAGTGCATGAACAATGGCAGCAAGCTCTAAATCATGTGGAGCATAATTCAACTCATGTAACTTTAGTTTTCTACTTTCATAAGCTATGACATGATAATTTTGTAAAAAAATACCTCCAAGACCTTCCCCAAATGAATTTGTCACAACAGTAAAGTCTCCATTAGGGTCTGGTACAACTAAAATAGGTGTTGATGTTAACTGATCCTTCAAAGTTATGAATGCAGATTCACATTTCTCATTCCAAACAAACTTCTTATCCTTTTTCTGCAATGAAGTTATTGGTGCAGCAACTTTGGAAAAATCTTTTACAAATTTTCTATAGTAACCAGCAAGACCCATGAAGCTTCTAACTTCATGTACATTCTTTGGTACATGCCACTCAGTTATAGCTACAATTTTAGAAGGATCTACAAAATTGTATTTTTACTTATAACATGACCCAAATAGTGCACTTATGTGTCATAGAAAGAACATTTAGATAGCTTACCATATAACCGTCTCTTTCTCAAAATTTCCAAAACTATCTTCAAATGCTCATGGTGTTCCTCAATACTTTTAGAATATATGAGAATGTCATCCAAGAATACAAGCACAAATTTGTCCAAGTATTCTTGAAAAATATTGTTCATCAAATTCATAAAAGTTGCAGGTGCATTTGTTAATCCAAAGGGTAAAATTGTGAACTCATAATGTCCATACCTTGTTCTAAAAGTTGTTTTATGAATGTCCTCATCCTTAATCCATAATTGATGATATCCAGATCAAAGATCTATCTTAGAATATACTGATGCTCCATGCATCTGATCAAATAGATCATCAATTCTAGGGAGTGGATATCTGTTCTTGATTGTTGCTTTGTTTAACATTCTGTAATCAATGCACAATCTAAGTGTTTCATCCTTCTTTTTCACAAAAATTACCGGTGCTCCCCAAGGTGAAACACTCGGTCTAATCAAACCCTTAGACAAAAGTTCTTGCAACTGTGCCTTAAGCTCTACTAATTCAATAGTAGTCATTTGGTAAGGTGCCTTAGAAATAGGCTCAGTTCCAGGCTTGATTTCAATTGTGAAATCAAATTCTCTTTTGGGTGGAAGACCTGGTAACTCTTCCAGAAACACATCACTATAGTTTCGTAACAACGGATATCATTCTATGAAATCATTGTTTTCCTCAGTGGATTCAGAAATTTTTTACTGCATATAAGGTACAACCTTTATTTTTGGCCTTTTTAAGTTGCATAGCTGACAGTTTCCTAACTGAAATCTCACATTTCACACCCTGAATCTCTTTTGTTTTTTATAGATCATCCAAATAACTAATATGTTTTTCAAAATAGTCCACTTTTTCTTTATGTTCAGCTAACCAATTAACACCTATGATTACATCATAAGACCCCAAAGGAGCAACATAAAGATCAACTTCAGTGGAAAAACTAGGTAAGTCAAGGACTGCTCCAAAAAGACACATACTAACTGTATGAACAACATTGTTTCCATAATGTACAGTCCATGTTTTATCCATTTTTCTAGCTTTTCTTTTTAGTTTCGATGTTAATTTACTAGAAATAAAACATTTTGTAGCTCTTGTATCAAAAATAATAGTTACAGGTATGCCAAATAACTTACCCAGGAACTTCTATGGGCGTGACTTGTTTTTCAGCCTATTTGTCAGCTACTGCAGCATGTATCTTGTGCTGCTGATTACGATCATCCTTTTTCAAAGGACATTGGTTTGCGTAATGATCCTTGCCATAGTTATAACAGCCTCCTATAGGTCCCTTTTTAGGCTCAGATTTATTTCCAGCCTTAAAGTTATCATTTTGACCTCCATAGGACTTCTGTCTGTTATTATTATTCTTGACAAAGTTGTTTCGTGGATTTCCAGTAGACTTATTTGTTGTTTTTTTCTTATGGTTATCAGCTGAAAACTTACTTTTCATACCAAACTTCTTCCATGGTCCTTTCTTAGGTGCAAGAGATGATGAAGAGGAGTTGGGAACTTTCTTCCTCACTTCCTCCTTATGAGCAAAAATTGCCTTTAATTTCTGTTCCTGCCTTATGGATTTTTCAACAACCCCTTCCATAGTGGTTGGGCTGTGAACATCCACCTCTCCTCCTATAATGGGATTCAATCCCATGATGAATTTCTGTATCTTGAACTTCTCGTCAGTTTGATACTGAGGTACATACTTAAGGAGTTTAGTAAACCACTCCCAATACTTAGTTACAGTTAGCTTTCCTTGCTCTAAGTTCTGAAATTCAGTCATTTTCTGATCATAATAAAGTTGTGGCATCCAACGTTACCTAAAGTAACCTTTAAATTGATCCCATGTGATATTAGTTTCATCAATATTCAACTCAGCCTTACGGTTGTCCCACCATGAAGATGCCTCATGGGAAAGTTGATATGCTCCCCAAATTGCCTTTGTTTCTTCTGAGAAATTCCTTATTGCAAAGTACTTCTCCATTTCACTGAGCCAATTCTCAGCTCCATCTCCTAATGTGGTGCCATCAAATTTTGGTGGACTTATCCTTTTTATATCATTAGTGAGTTCAGCTGCCAGCCTATCCTTTTTGTTTTCTGGATGATTAGGCATGTTCACATTGTTATTATCAACACCCAAATTGGTGTTGTCCTCAGGAGGTGGCTGATTATTATTACCAACATCTTCTTCCTCCTCATTTCCCATTACTTGTTGTTCAAGTACAGCCAAATGATCTCTTGTGTCCAACAGGGTAGTAAGGATCTCATCAAGTTTTTGGGTAGTTGTTGCTCCTTCCTTAGGTGGAGGATTATTTGCAACATTTCCTCTTGTTCTAACCATTTTCTGTTAACAAGAAAATTTAAGTTTTATTAGATTATGGACACAATAGGTCCAAGAGATGCAACCTTTAGCTCTAATACCAAGATGTAACATTCCCATTTTAAGACTTTAGAAACAAGGGAAAAAAATATTCTTACACAATGTTCTCTATTCTAAATAAAACATAATTTAGAACACACATTCCATGTTAATCAATCTCATAACAGATAACCATATGCAGCTGTAATGACTCGGTGAATTACCGATATCTCATTGCATGACTCAGTCCCTAACCGATCTCTCATGCTTGTCTCTAAGTATTGAATACTTTTATGTATACTACGTATAATTGGTTTTTCTTACCCTAATCTAGGTACTGAGTGACCTGTTTAAAGAACCTATCTAAATATTTGTTACCAATATTCATCTGAAATCACGTTCCTTAAACTAGGTGACATCAGACAATGTAACCAGTAGTTTGTGATACTTTGGCCAAATATTTTCAACATACTGTTCATGTTACTATTCCTAGATGACATACTTGTCAAATCAGAATACATCCTTCACCTCACTCTTCTGTTATCTAGAATGGTCTTTACTGACTTCTGTCAGTCCACTTGCCCAAGGTTTGACCCTAACCCAGGTTAGTGACATAATATGTTATAGGGAGATGCTCATGATGACTTAGGGTATATGGGCATACTCATCTGACCTAAGTCAATCGAATGTGCCAAGATACCCTGAGTCATAGAAAGCTACTTCCTATTCCAATTCATGTTGCTAGCTTGGCCTAGAGAGAAACTAAATTCAAGTCCAGATGTGTGTAGATCTAGATGAACTAATGCACTAAGGGTGTTGCAACATGTCAACTGCAACACTGTATCCTCGTGAAGACCTTGGTCTTCACGAAGGTATAGTTCTGTAGTTGGCATGTGCCAACATCTGACAGAACTACTTCATCACAATGTACATACCCCTAGGAGGTCATTAACACTTAATTAAATTTGGATTAAGATTCAAATTATGGAAACCTTTCTCAACCCTAAATCCAACACCCCTTAAGTTCTTCATCCATATTTGATTTAATTAATATTAAATAACTTCATTAACTCATGATTGATTTTATGTTCAGTAACTCTGACATGTCAAGAAATTATCCAAAAATAGAACATAATACATCAAAAAGGTTAAATTAATGAACTCAACTGTTCAAATAAGGTGCAACAACCATTCAGGTTCAACTAGAGCAGACTTCATAGAAAATGAAGTCTGAGTGATTAACGATCTAAAATGCCATTATTTCATTTTACATTCTCGTGAGAGAGGAAGAGTCTTCCTCTCTACCTGGTTATGTGTTAGTGTTTATCATACCTTTTAAATCTTTCACACTTTCTATAGTTTAATTGTATATTCAATACACATCCCATTATCATTATATATTATTTAGATAAAGAACGTAATCTTATGCAACTTAACAAGTTGCTTTAAATAAAGAGAGAGATTGAACTATTTCTCTTCGTCCAACTTATCAATGACAACAGAAATAAGAATACAAATAGATATGCCAAATACCATCAAGATAGTATTCCAACTACCTTCATAAATGTACAAGAGAATTTACACAACAATTCGAAGTGAACCTATAATATTTTCAATTCATCATGATAAAATACACAATTTACAAGACTATGCATCTCATGCAAACTGCATGTCAAACAGTACTAAAATCATTAAAGAATAATTTTTTTTCCTTTTCAATACATCTCAAGAATGAATCAGAGATCTCTTTAAAAGAGCCAGACTTTAAATCAGCCAATACATCATAAAATTTATTGCCTTCTTTTATCACTTACGAAGTCCATCTGCAAAATTGCTAGCATGGGTCAGTTCATCGAACTGAGCATGATAAGCACTAAGCATTAAAACAAAGTGTATTCTACTAATTGTTCCATTAAAACAACTCTACTTTAATGAAAAAATTAATGCAATCATTCAAATAAATCATAAGTAATAACATCCATAAAAGAATCACAATAATAAATCTGATTAAATTTATAGGAAGAGGTCATAATATAATCAGCTAATCCACTACATTATATCAGATAAGTATTGACCCAATAATTACTTATTTATCTTAAATAACAGTTCCTATCAATAATTGTTTCATAATTCTTTCTGAATTTGAAATACAAAATTTAACTTCAATATTTAAACAAAATAGTTACTTTCAGAAACCAAGACTTTCTTATTCATCTTTACAAAGTTTAAGAAAACATATACGGTCAAGTTCATTCTAACATAGTAACGTTTATAGGTTGATTCATCCCACAAATAAAATAATTAAGAGATTCACAATTCAGATGTGGCAGCCTAATTCTAAGTCAAAATATATATAGCCTAGGTTCTTAGATTAGGCCTCTTATTACATTAGAAAGGAAATATATCCCAGTCATAATGTTTACATCAATTTAATTGAACAAAAATAATAAAGTAGTAACAATTAATACTTAATCACCTTAATAAAATTAATGCTTTTGATTCAATTAAACTTATGACAAGGTTTATCTAAAGAAAGGGAGATCAAACTGGAGAGTGAATAGTTAACAACATCCTTATCATTCGGTTAAACCGAATTCACATATGCATCCTCAAAAAAAAAGAGTCAACATCATACCCTACAGTTTTCTAAATCTGAAAATGGAGAGGTTACCACTGAGAGTGGAAGAGAAAGGAGTTATGCCTAAAGAGCATTCTATTATTCATTCAAAAGAAAAGAGGTTGTAAAATAATATATAGATATAGTTCCCCATACCCCCAATCTTTAAGATAAAGAAATTAGGTACATAAGATACATAACTGATTATATACAAAATTGTATCTTCGAATAAAATTTCCAAGAGTTTCACCATTAAAGAAACAAAAATTGTTAATCATTTACTTAATTCATTCTATGAAGAATGTGAGAAACAAGACAATTATCATTCACATCCAAGTCCTAAAAGTGTTAAGGACGGAGAGATTGAACTTAAGTCAGCCAAATAGAGCTAAAAATGTTAATAATGGTGTCGACCTAGAGAAAACCATCACCCAAAGTATGTTCAAACAGCATAACTTCAACACTCTACCGAAAGCTCAACTTCCATCAAAACACTAAAGTCCTTATAGTTGAAAATGCATTTCATCATTTTAACTCATTCTGAAAGAACACCCAAAAACAACATTGTCATGCAAGGGTCCCAAAACAAAATCACAAAGATTCTTTCAACAAGAAAGTAAGGAACCAGAACCACAAATAGAAACATTTATCTCATGAGAGAAGAATTGTTTTAATGAAACATTTAAAGAAACGCAAGAAATCTTAATGGATAGAGCCTATCATGCCTGATAGTGCCTCTGCCACTTTGAAGAAGACTTCCAGCCAAGCTTCCAACTCTTCTTCTTTTCCAAGAAAGATCAACAACCAAAAATCTCTTTCCCCAATGTCTCATATATTTACCTTGAATCGGAAATAGACCAAGGAAATCAAAGATAGCCACAAAGTGAAAGTAGAACTGCTGGTTCGAAGAACCTAGATAGCTCTATGTAGAGTAAAAATGAGAGAGTATGAATGACCAAACAACCTCCAAAAAATCCACTTGCATTGTTTCCTAGGCAGTTTTCTCACCAAAAATAATACTCATAAATGTCACTAATTCCAAAATTCCCACCTATCTCTCCATACCACCGCCATCCAAAATTGGCGAATCCTAATTCAAATTTGGCATGCATTGCTAACTTTAGTGAAGACTCCATGTAGATTCCACCAATTTTTCATCCTTCTGCCTAAACTGGCAGTTTGCTGTCATTTATTACAAAAATCAAATCACATAAATAGCTTAGGAATCATTGCCAGATTACCAATTCCATACAACCCTTAGGTCCCCTTTCCTTATTTCATTAGTTTAGGGTCGATTCCCTTAGTTTAGGTTATGACCATAGGATAATTTAGAAGTAATAACCTTAGGTTTAAAAACATTTCAATAAGTAATTGCCACCTTAGGTTAGGTCATAGCTCACAACCATATAGTATTAGGTATTAGATTAGAAATAGACCTAGCATCACCTTAGGTGGTTCCCTCAACTTAGAACATGCAACTTAGGATAGGATGGTTTCTTAAATAAAGTAGACGTAAATAGAAAAAATAGGTACATCTACCATATTTTAAAATCCCGTTAGGATATATCCTTTAAGTCTAGGACTTAGATTGTTCCTCAATAGTCCTGAAGCGGGCCTCATTTCACTTAATGTAGTTAAGCGTCCTGAAGAGATCATTCAAAGAATATCGGATTTCATAACCTACAAAAAAATGTAGCATGATCTTTCAAGAAGATAAAATAATTTCTAAACATGCTAGAGTTCATTCCATTATGTCATCCAACCTTGGAATGTTAGTTTACCATTCAGATCAGGTAAGAAGATTTATAACATACCTTGGATCAATGGAATTGATCCAAGGATTTATTAGTAACAAGAGATAAGTTTGTAAACTTCACTTACCAGATTATAACTTATCTATCTTATACAAGAATGGATTCTTTGCAAGCTACAATATTTCAGCTTAATGAAATCAAGAGTAGAAATTACTTATCCATGGCAAGCATGATTTCCAAAAATCAAAAGAACACTCCTTATCTAGAAAAATCACATGTCAACTCTTGTAATGTAAAGGATGAAAGATAATAGTTTTTCAAATATGTTACATCTAGAGCCAAGCTATACATCAAGCTCATTGTGACTTCCTTGATACTTCAAATGCCGAGCTCAACACTCTGTGATGAGCCATCTCATTCATAATGTTAAGGCAGTCTTCACACCTGATGTAAGTTAACCAGCTCATCAAGCTCTCAGTGAGCTATTTTTCTCATTAGTCCATTTAGACCCCCCATGTAGTCATTTTTACTCCTATCACAAAAGGAAGAACCCCATGCATGTCGGCCTATCACCCAATAGAACCTGAGCACTCACCCGAGGCACACACAGGTACCGAGTCTCTCTTTTATATGAGTTTAGTGGGAATCATTATCTATGATAAGTGTAAGAGTATTTAGGAAATAAGTTGAGACATATAAGAACCATAGGGCTCAGAATGGCCTCCAGATCCTTGCAGTCACTTCAGACCGAGTGCTTTAACAGATTCTAGAACATATACTATAATAGAAAGAAAGATACAACCATTCATTCGTAGCATGAAAGGAAAGAGAACTCATATGAATGAAATATACATTAAACCCATTGATATTCATATCTATTTATAACAGGTAACCTCAATATATTCATTGGTTCATTACAGAGTGTCATAGAGAGTAGACCACAGTCATGCGCATCACTAGACGTATGTAGCTAAGCTAACATAAAAGAAAAATAACACCTCCATGCTTAGTAGATCCTTTCCTGAACCAAAATATCGACTCATAGCAATTCTGAAAAGCTTCACTTACTCTCTAACCTGATATTACCTATGTATATCCAGATGATATATCTCTCTCTATGTGTGTGTATATCTTTTCTGCAGCAATCACTTGTATTTATCACTTTCCTAGGCTACCAACTCGCCTTGCTGCACCCTTAGATCCATCACTAAGTGTTGAATGTGGTCCTCCATGCGATCATGTTCCTTCATGCTTGAGCTCTCCACTTCATCTCATGATGATATTCTAGAAGATTCCATCTGGGGCATGCTCTTTCCTGGGCCAACCTGTTGTCAGGCTGACATCTTATCCACACGCAACTAGTCATGATTTTCACGTGTTCTTCCTTGGGCACTCAAATTGGCTAAGTCCCAAACCTCATTTCACACGTCGCGCATGCTATTTGCTTCCTTAAGCCTTTCTCTTACGCACTTTTGTCTTGCGCACCATTCTATAACTGGGATCCCGCATGCCTAAGCACCTTCATACTTGGTCAATATTCCAGGGGCCCAACATCACCCCACACTACGCCTGTTCTCCATCCTTGGAAACATTTTACTCGACCAAGATGCAAGCTATTTTATGGAACCAAGATGTAGACTTATACTTTACAAAATGAATAAGAAATGAAAGAATAGGGTAAATAATGAAGAATGGGGGGGACATCAATTCAATAGGCTGGAAAATTCCTTTCGTAGATCTACCTCCAGCTTGTTCCACACTTTGACCTCGCCCTTCACCTTCTGGCATAGGTTTCCTACCAGGGTGCTCACTTCATCAAAGCTTAGGCTAATCCCCTAGGTGCCCAAAGTGTCCACAATCATTTCCATATCTTTGCCCAAGTCTTCAAGTGTGTCCATCCTTCTGGTGATCTGAGTGTATAACTCCTTCAGTCATGTTTTGATTGAGCCCCTTAGTGCCTCAATATCCTTGGATCTTCTTTCTACTTCTGCCAAGACTTTATCCCTCTCCACCCGGTTTCCTTTATTTTTCTCCTAGAAATATTTTAGGTCTGCTTCGTGTGTAGTGACCAAGGCACTTGCTACCTTATCCTTATTTACGCATGTGTCATATGCAGCTTCTGCAGACTAGGCAGCAACCTTAATATCCATGAATACTTGGTTATACTCGGAAACAAGTAATACCACCTTCAACTAGTCTTCCTCTTTCAAGCGTGCGGCGACTTCTTCTACAAATTCCAGCACCAAGGGTCACCTCTCCATAGTGAGGATGTGCATTAGGACTTCTAAGCATTCCAAAGTTGATGCATACCTCTGACAGATTGGTGTTAGGTATGGGTGCTTTAATATGATGGTGCTCTTGATCGACTCTACCTTCTTGTAGACCTCCTACACCTTTACTTTTTCTTCCTTTAACTCGCACCTTAACTACGTGCTAATTAATTCCTCCTGTTTTAAACTCTTGGCCTTCTCCACAAGTTCTTCCTCCTTCTTCCCCAACTTCACCTCCAATTCTCTAATTCTGTCATTTCACATGAATAGCCTAGCCTCGGTCTCGACCGTGACCTTGTTTAGAGCATTATATACTTGCTCATCTGAAAGTTCCTAAGAATTTACTAAGGGGTTGTCTCCTATAGACTCTGGCAATGTGATGAGTGCTTTCTGGTAGACTTCAAAGTCTGGTTCGTCAATGTGTGACTCAAACACCCAAGAGAGAATCTTCTTGGTACTAGGGTACATGCCATCCTTTTTGAAAGACCACATGGCTAGGAGCCTTTCCATGGGTATGGTGCTTTAGAACCATGCACATAACACCTTCTTCATGCCATCCACATATCCCATTTCCTATCTCTGTTCTGTATCTAGAGTTCTTCTACTCGAGCGTGTGCCTTTACGGAAGCTAACTATCAAAGCAGGGCCCCCTAGGCTGTCATGTTCCTTTTCAATGCTCTACTCCTTCCCTTCCTTAAGCATTGTGTCTACAAGGGCTTCAAGCATCTTTTTCACTTCTTGCTTTGCTACCTCAGTAATCTACTCTTTGGTAAAATTTATGACTCCCTACTTCTCCTTGGCATCCTTCTCATCTGCCTTCATGTCTTTAATGCCTTCCTCCTCTTGTGCACCCTTGTGCCACATAAATAAAAAACTCTTGCTTCTCCTCACCACTCTCTTCATCCGAGTCATAGACACTAAACACATGTGGTTCCTTTTCTTTCTCATGATCTTCTTCCTCGTCAACATCTCCTTCACTCTCATCTTCTCCTTCTCCCAAGTATTTCTCCAAGTTATTGGTCACCTCTAAGTCAGCTTCTTCATCTACCCTCTGCTTCTTCCTGAGAGGTGGCTTCTGATCAGGAGATTCAGCCTTCTCTTCTTCCTTTGGTGATTCTTCCATGGTGGTGGGTTGCTCGGGAACCTCTACTTCTGGCATCTTCTCCTTCACTGGAGAATTATTTCTCCGTATGTAGGTGATTGGCTTGGCACTTGTAGATGGCATGCTCACTGTCTGAGTAGTCAACACACTTGGTGCTCCTTCCTCTCCTCTGCCTCTCTTCTTAGACATTGGCTTCTTCTTCCCCAAGGGGTCTTCAGGTATGGAGATTTCATCCTCTAAATATGTGCCCTTTTCAAACTTTGGCCTTATGCACATGTACACGTGCATCATGGATCCTCCAACAATGGGAAGCATCATTGGCCTAGTCATTTGGATCTTGTGTGACATGTACTTCTCCATGTATGTGCGCTTACCACCAGGGTAATTCAGCTTCTTCCTCATCTCCCTGTGTTCCCAGTCCAACCTTCCTAGTTCCAGCCTTAGCTTCTTTGATTCTTTAAATCTGTTTACTCCCACTTGGAAGTATTGGGCAGTGAACGTGAAAGGAAGCTTACACCAAGGGCTCCATGATTCATCAATAAGCTTGAATCTACCCAAGTAGTAGTGTTGGTACACCGTGAAACTCAGCTTTCTCCTCAGTGGCTGTTGGGAGTTGTTCAGGGATCCTCCACTCTACCCCAAATGCATTCCTCAAGTGGGTATACCACTTTTCTAGTTGTGTTTTGTGGGGAGCCATCATTATATCACAAGCATACTTCTTGAACCTCTTCACAGGTGAAGGGTCTTTGGCCGGGTAATCCCACACAAACTTTTCTAAGGCATCCAACACTCTAATTTCTACAAACACTATGGTGAGCAAGACATTGCCAAAGAGGATCCTATCCCCTTCCTTCACACACTCAACAATCTCCTCTGCAATGTACGTGGATAATTTTTATATTGTCCCCTCTACAATCTTCCTACAGACATGTAGCCAAGGTTTGTTGACCTACGTCCATCTTTCCTGGCCATTCAACTTAGTCACTAGATGCACAGGTCCATCTTCATAACAGGGTCCTTGATGTCTGAAATATCATAGTACCGTGACCCTTTCTTACAGGCATACTCAGTGACGGTCTCTTGAATAGCCTCCTTGTCACCAAGGTCATCTTCTAGGCTATCTCCCTCACATATGAGGCCTGTAAATTATGAAATCAACTGGGGAGTCACGTGCATCTTGTGCCCAACAAAGTGGAAATAGTCTTCATGCACCTGAGACATCAACCACTGGTACAAGCGATCTGGCTTCCCAAAATAAGGCAACTCATAGAGTTGCAACAACCCTGCCTTCACCAATTTAACCTTAACGTCATCATCATATATGTGTAAACCATTAGGTGTTCACTTTTAGGTGGGGCATACCAATTCCAATGTCATTTCTTTCTCTATGGTGTTTGTGCAGTGATTATAGTCACTAACAGGTATGCTTCTCAAGTGGGATTCCCATTCCTTTCATCTCTGCATATCATTCTTCATTTGTGTCTACTTCGGGTTCTGGTTGTTTAGCCTTGGCTTTGCCCTTTCCTTTCTTGGGTGCCATGGTCAAGGTATTTTTATCACTCCTACCCTCTCTTTGTTACTCTTTCTTTCTTCTCCCAACCTTCGATCTCAGATCTGTGATATAACTCTTCTAAACCCGTGCCCTAGTTTGTCGAACCCTAACTTGGATAAACTCTTCACAAGACAACACCTTTTCAACTCCTTCCATGCCCGTGTAATTCCTTCTGGTCTGTAATCTCAAACTGGCTCTTCATTTTAATCACACAGATCTTCCACTCGATCAAATCTGAAAACCCTAGTTTATAACACTCGCTTATATCTCCAACTCTTCATTTTCACAAAGTAAAAATGAGAGTGCCCCGACCCTTTATTTATAGTTTTTCCTTTTTCTGATCATTAAATGCTACTTTACCTACCCCTGTACCTTGTTCATTTAATGTGGATTTTTCAAACAAAGTCCATCTTTAGTGCCTTTACTCATGTTCCCTTCATGTGCAAAAACTCCTCCAACATTTTGGCATGTAACCCAACCAACTAGACAGGAGACTCTTACGCACACTTAACCTACACCGAAGGCACTTCTTCTGTCTAGATTCTTGCTTTCACCTACCTCATATTACTTTAACTATGCTTCCTTTTCCTTTGTACATGGGATCTACTAGTAGCTTTATCCTGGCACCAACCATTCTATCTTTTCTCTTCATCTACCTCTTTCAACCGGGCTACACAACAAGGCTCTTCAACACAACTTCCTTGGTACTTCTAATCATGCGCTTCTTCAATTTTCTCCACCCCACACTTAAATGATGTGTAGTCCTCTGTGCACTCACAAATTCTCCAAAAATAGCAATAAGGTTACTGGAATCCAAGGCACAAAACCAAAACAACAACGCAAAATGGAAACACAAGAAAGGGAAAATGCATAAAGGAAACTTCTAAACTAGTTGGAAAAACTACCTTATTTACAAACACCAAGAAGACTTATTTATAGTAGGGCTTCATCCTACTACCATTGAAGTGTCCAGGAAACTTCGTCCCATCCGGCACGCGCCTGAATCAAGGATGTACGAAATTGTGTAGGGACCCAACCAATGGACTTTCAACTTTCCAGGATAGTGCATAAACTTGGAATCATATAGTAACACCATCTACCCAACCTCAAACTTCTTGTTTCTAATTTGGCGATCATGCTAAGAATTTTTCTTTTCCTTTTCCACTGTCTAGGCTCCATCAAGCAAGTGATCATCTCTCATCCAGTTTCATTAGCTCATCAATCCTTTCTTCCAGCACTTGTTCATCGGCTAATCCTCCTGCACGCACTATTCGCAGAGAAGGTAACATAAATTCAACTGGTAAAATGGCTTCCTTGCCAAACACCAATTGAAAAGGTGTGGCTTTATTTAGTCTTTTATACGTAGTCCTATAAGCCCATAACACTGCCGATACTTTGTCATCCCAATCTTGTCTTCCAACATCACAGATTTTGGTCAAGGTATGACTTAGTATTTTGTTGAATGCTTCTACGGTTCCATTTTCTTGTGGGTGATAGGGCGTAGTCTTGTGATGAGCCACCATGAACTCTGATAACAGGATCCTCATGGTCTCATTCAGAAAATGTGTACCCCTATCACTGGTCAAACTCAACGGACATCCATACCTTGTGATAATGTTCTCCCATAAGAACCTTGCCATTGTTGCTGCCCTGTGCAATCTTTAGTTGGGGCTGCCTCTACCCACCTTGTGAGATAATCCGTGCAAGTGATGACATAACGTGACCCAGTCCTATGCGCTGCTGGTGCAATAGGTCCCACAAAATCTATCACCCATTTTTCGAAAGGCTCCGTGCTAGGGATAGGGTGCAAAGGCATTTCATCTCTCCTTCCTGGTTTGCCAATGTGACTGACAGTGGTCACATGCTTTACAATAATCTCTACAATCCCTATATAAGGTTTCCCACCATAATCCTGCCATTAATATCTTGTGTGCGGTGGCATCACCTGGTGTAATGCCCACTCGCACTTCCTCCGTGTGCTTCCTCCATGATGGCCAGGGCGCTCATGCTCTAATACACATCTGCACAAAAATTCATCTCGTCCCAACTTGTATAAGTCTCCACTAATCAACATGTAGGGCATGACGTGTATGGCCAACTGCTTCTTCTCCAATGCCTTCATTCCATCCGGTGCCACACCTTCTTTTAAGAATACTGCAATCTCCTCCAAATTTGAGTGCGTACGCCATAATCTAAACAGTTGGGCATCTGGTATTGCTTCCTCAATACTTTTCATGTCCTCTCCTGAATCAATTCTTGACAGATGATCAGGCCCATAGTTGATTTTTTTGGGCTTCACTACAATGGTGAATTCAAACTCTTGAAACAACAACACCCATCAACATATGCGCCCTTGAAGAATGGGCTTGTTTACTAAATACTTTAATGCCATGTGGTCAGTGTAGAATACAAAGGGTGTTGCCAGTAGATACTGTCTAAACTTGAAGAGTGCATAGATCATCGACAATGCCTTGTGCTCAGTTATGGTATAATTCTACTCTATTGGTGTTAGCTTCCTGCTTGCAAAACTGAGAGGATGATCAATAACCCCTTCACCTGGTTGTGCAAGTATTCCTCCAATGGCGGTCCTTAAGGCATCTACATGGACATGGAAGAGCTTGTCCCAAGAGGGAAAACATAAAATAGGCATGGTAATAAGCCTATATTTTAATGTATCAAATGCCCCCTACTGTGCCTCTCCCCAATGGAAGGCACTTTTGTGTCTAAGAAGCTCCTCTAAAGGCGTGGTGATCTTGGCATATCCCTTAATGAATTTTCTATAATACCTCGTATGCCCAAGGAATCTGCCCACTGTGCTCTGGCTAGTAGGCTCCCTTAACCCCACAATAACTACAACCTTGGCAGGATCTACCAGTAAGCCCTCCTTACATATGATATGCCCTAATAAGGTCCCAAAGGGTGTATCAAACACACACTTCTTAATGTTGAGGGATATCCTCAATTGCCTACACCTCTCAAAAATTAATCTCAAGTTGTCACAATGGTCCTTAACAAGACCATATACTGTCCAATTATCAAAATAGACCTGAAGAAATTTATGGATGAAGTCCTGGAATGCTTACACCACTATGTGCGAAAAAACAGCAAGTGCATTCTTCAACCCAAAGGGCATGACTATATATGCAAAACTTCCCCATTCAGTGGTGAAAGTTGTCTTCTTCTAGTCTTCCTTTGCAATCTAGACTTGTTGATACCCTGATCCATCTGTAAAGGAGTAGATTTTGTGCCTAGTGACTCCTTCCAAAATTTCTTCATTGAAGGGGGTTGGAAATGGATCAATGACACAAACTGCATTCAATTCCCTATAGTCCACACAAATCCTAATCCACCCATCCTTCTTGATGTTGATTACCATCGGACTTATCCATTCTGATTCTTCCACTACCTCAATGATCCCAGAAGCTATCATCTTGTCTATCTCCTCCTTAACTTTCACGTGTAAATTGGGATTCATCTGGTAGGGCCTTTTTCTAACTGGGCACGCACCATCCTTTAGTTTTATCTTCATCTCCCCCAAGGAATGGTGAACGCCTTTGAGCTCATGGTACCCACACTAGAATAAATCCTCAAATTCATGTAGTAGATCAATGATCTTTGATACTTCCTTCTCTGTCCAGTAATCCCTAATAATAGCTTCCTTAGGTTCTTCTTCTGAACCGATGTTAACTTTCTTCATCTTTAAAGGCTCATGGTAGGCACGCACGTGAGCATCTGCATTGTCCACTACCTCACGCATTCCTACAGAATGGCTAACATCTAAGCTTTCCGATTCCTCTCCATCAATCACATATACTAAATTTCCCTTCTCTTTTTCCAAACATGTGCACTCAAGTTGTAACTCTTATGTTTCCTCAATATCTTCAAAGCGTGCCTCCAATCCTGGTTCACCTAATAATTCTAACAGCCTATCTTTTATTCTGGCACTATCCCCCATGGTAAGGTACTTGATACCCTGCAAGGCCTTATCAACTGATGGCTTGGTACTTCGATACTCAAAGGTTTGAATAAGGTCATCCATGAGCTCTTGCCAATTCCTTGTCTGGCGGCATGTCTCTAAATGAATGTACCATGCATGCGCACAACCCTGTAGTGTAGAATACAACTTGTGCACCCAGAGGGATGGTGGAAAAGCTTCTGCACCTTCTCTCTAGACCCATTCACACTCCTGGATATGGAAAGAGGTGGGATCCTTCCCATGGTACTCCTTGATGATGGTGGGTACATTACTCCTAGAAAATCTGACAGAGAGAGAAATTCTTACCTCGTGCCACTCTAAAAGGCTCTCCTGATGTGTGGCCCACCAATGAGCTGTTGTGCCAAGCAATACATAACTTAACATCTCCCTTCATTCCTTCTCATTCTTCCACTAAGCTTCTACCTCCTGCAGAAAGTGTTATCTTAGGGAAGGCTCCTCCAAGGTAATTTTGATACTTGGGTAGTTCTTTTCCCAAGGTGCCTAATAGTGTCGTGCCTTTGTTACATTGGTCACCGTCCCTCTCAATTTTTTCCCATTAATTTTTAAGTTCCATGCATGCCCAATTATCACAAGCCAGACTGGTGGTATCACTTACTGACTGAGGATCTTCAAATGTGGATAACTTGTTAATAGGGTGTACCATCTCAGGGTCTCAGATTGAGTGCACATAAATGGCTTTGTCCTAGAACTTCTTCTCCCAACGGTTCAAAAGTAGGGCGTTGACTTCCCATCAAGGCCGCCAGGGGTATAATGACCCAGCATCTTTGTTCTCCAAGCTGATGTACCCTTTGTTGAACGCGGAAGGTCTGCATTATTCTTGTAACACCAAGTGGAGCCCAAGACTAGTGTTGAAAAATTTTGGGACATCTCAGCGAGCGCCAGTACTTCGAAGTCCCCAGTAAACTTGGCTCCTAAATAGTAATAGGTACATCCTTCAAGACACCGATGGGCATTGCCTTAGTACTTGTTTTCCATATACAACACATTTGAAGATGGCCGTAATGTAGGTCTTCCCATCTGATGCGCATGCATCCAAAGTCACGAAAATTAACCTCCGAATCGCCAGTGTCAATGAGTTTATTACTGAGGAGCCATCCATCTACAATTGCATTCAATGTAATCATCCTTGTCATAGTCAAGGACGTGAGGGGGCCAGGTTCAGCTGTAATGGGACCTATCTCTCACGCTCTTCTCCAACATGGGTACCTTCTCTCTTTACGCGGGATCGCTAGCAAACCGAATGATGTTCTCCTGCCTTATCATTTTACACACCTCGTTGACCTCATCCAGGTCATCATTTTGAAGCCTTGATTCTCCTTCCTTGTTCCTCCTTTATGGATTGCTCCTTTAGACGCTGGATCTCCCCTTGTAAGGCTTTGAATAACATCGCATGGTGTCCTGATATATCTCCTTCTGATGCGGGTCTGGGAATATCTATGTTGTAGTGAACATAGAATCTTCTGTAAACGTTCTGACCTATCTTGGATACTCTCTCAATGCATGTGTTGTAACTTTTGACTCCGAGCTCCATTATCGTACAAAAATTATGACTTTCTGAGTAACGATATTGTTATGACGTCCTGTATGAGTAAACAAATGGATTTCAATATGATTTTTGAGACAACAAAATCTCACGTAGAATATGGATTGTTCTAAAATAATGTTGGACTCCAGATTCATATATGCTCATATCTCCTTAAATGTACATGAACAACATCTCCAGACCCAAAATAGATGTAATACTTCCTATGAACTAGCAAGAATGGCCAGTAAGATTTTGCATTTTCTTTATGCAATTATGATATTAATTTTTCATTTTGTAACAAAAGGTTTCGTTGCAAGAATTTTAGTGGTTCCATGAGCAAATCCGATTCAAAATAATCATAGCACTTCAATTTCCAGATGTGGATTTTTGATTGAATTTTTAAGTAGAATCATGGCCTGGTAAAAAAATTACAGTGAAATTTGGTAGCTGGGAGTGCAGTTAAGAGGCATATGAATTTTACATGCATTCTTCAAATTAAGCACATCAATTCTTCTACAAAGTTTTCTCCAATTTTCAAGTAATGTATGACCATTGTTCAATACAATTTTGACTCTTATAGGAGGTTAAAAGATTCAGATTAAAATTGGGATTTCCATTGAACCCCTCAATTTTATATTTTTTTCATTTTTGTACTAAATAATGGAGAGTGTTAAATCTGATTGTAAGAAGTTTTTGAAGGTACAAGCTTTCCAAAATGGCAACTACAGAAGCAATGTGTTACAGTTAATAGTAGTGGACTCCTTGGGATGTGTGAAGTCAGGCCCTTCAACTCCACCCACTGGAGGAAACTGAATTGGCATACCAGGGAATGCAAAAGATCAGAAGCATTGTGGTGTACCATTGAGCCTGGGCTTTTCAAAAGCCTTCTTGCCCCTTTGGATCTTCACAAAATATGAAATTGAGTCTATTTGGGAGTTCTTAGGAACAAATTTTGATTTGGTTCTTGCTGAAATTGCAAAGACTGAATGCAACGCTTGTATGGGTAGATTATGGAAGAGAACTGTCAAAAATGGTAGATCATATAAGTAAGTTTCATTCTTTGGTCAATCAACTATCTGGAGTTAAAGAAATGTAAAAGTGTATGATGATGCAAAAGCTATTCTTTTAATAGCATGCCTAAAGGTTCTCAAATACTTAGTTTTACTTTGAGCTCAAAATTACTAGAGTTAGAAGGAGTGATTTCTACCCTTGACATTGAACAAAGAGTCATGAAGAACAGGTAGTACTATATGTAGCAAAAAAACCTAGCTTTCTCTAATCAAAGAAAGGCCACGTATAATTCAAATGTAGCAAGGTTCCTCCACATTGGAAAAATAAAATGCTTGTTATAGTAATGACATTGGGCATGCTAATAGAATTGTAAAAAGAGATCTGATCAACATCTTGCTTGATGATACGGTGATAGATCAGAAAGCTTACCTCAGGGAAGTATCCTCCTAAATGATTGGGTAGTTGCTTTTCAACTGGTGAAGATGTTTCTGTCCTGAGTGATGAAGAATTTCCTTGGTCACCAACCCTCTACAACTTGTTAATGGAGGAAGGAGGAATGAGGAAGGAGGATGACCAAACATCCTCAATTGTCACACCAACAATGGGGTCACTTACTGACTGATATGTGGTGATATTTTATTTCAGTTATGTATGTGTTTGTACACAAGGTCTGCAAAATAGTTTCATGTAAATTTTAATGTGTTCACATAGGACTAACAACTAGTTCAATATAGGGTGTATCATATTTTGCTGTCAAAGGGGTATAATGACCCATTCATTGACTTTGTTACTTGGAGAAGCATGATGTACCCTGTTGTTGAACCGAAGGTCCTAAATGATTCTGGTAATACCAGTGGAACCCAACTTTCGTTGGGAAATGTCAGAAACTTGGCGATGAAGATTTCATATGATAGGTGTTCATGTGTAACATTATCAGCAAGAATCCAGTAGCAAGATCTAAAGTGGCTACATCCTCTAAGGACAAGTGTTTGATGTTTTCTTAGTTGTTGTTCTTACCCCATGTTCACACTAAGGGCTGTAATGTTAGGAATCTTCCCATTTGATGCCATGCATGTAAAGTGAACATAGAATATCCATGCTAAGTGTCATTGATATTATTGTTGGGTGGTAATCCAATCCATGTGTTTGTAACTGCATTAATTTACATTATTGTCATAGTCGATTATAAGGGGGTGAGTAAATATCATGTTATGAAGTTGTCTCTCGTGCTCTTCTTTGCATTAACAATATTAGTTTTGTCCCTCAACTACAAAATCTCAGCAAAGGAATAGCATGGAGTTGTCTTGCCTTAACATTTTGGGTGGACCTCCTTGAGATTATCTAGGTCTCCTTTTGCAACTCGATCTCCTTTTAAATCCTCCTTTCTGTAATTGCTTCCTTGAATGTAGCAAGAATCTCCCCTTAAGACTTCGAATGTTCATTTATGGTGTCAATTGATATATCTAATTCTGATGTACAGGGTCTGGATACTTTCTATGAATGAGACCTCTTCTCTTGAAACTAGGTTCCTTCTATCTTGGTACCTCCCTTGTGTGCATGGCTTCTGCCCTCGTTGTAACCAAGACAGGCTCCGAACCTTCATCTCGTGTTACTCGAGGCATCCACTGTATTTCTACCTTCTTCATGCTAACCATCACAATGCCTTTGTCCTTCCAGTGTTGTTGATTCATATGCTCAAATAATTCTGGGAACTCCTCATACTTATGCTTCTTTCCACACCATGAGCACTATAACAAGTTTGGGCACTCACACTTATAATGTTCTGTAGATCCATAGTTGAAACATGTTCTACGTGGGAACTCACTCCTTCCTCCATGGTTACCTCATCCACGGAATCCTCCTTGAAAACCTCTTCCACGCATGCCCCCATCTACGCACTCCTCATAACGGTGATCATCATTTTTAGAACCACTGGCAATGCTGGTTTGGCATACCCCATGATCAATGGCCTCATGGATCTAATCAATGAGCCTACAGTCCTTCATATCATGGGTTGTGGAGGTGTAAATTTTGTAATAACAAGATACATTCTTCCTGATCACACACTGCAGTAAGGGACATCTACTTGCATCATGGTCCCCATGACAAATCTCACAATCTACTATCATAGTGCATACCATCCTCTGGGAGAAATTATCCTTAATGTGCCCCTCTATTTCACAATCTGTGCACCATAAACCACTGCGAGTCTCATGGACTGAGTTTGTAGACAATTTTTCCAATTGTTTGGCCATAGCAGCAATATGAGCCTCCAAGAATGGGCTAACACCAGTATCAATACTACCAACAGCCTCGGTGTGCAAGGTAGCTTCCAATGCTTCGCGTGGATCTATAAAATTTTTATGAGACAAGGCCCTTCTAAAAGGGGTGATCAATCCTCCAAAAAACCATTGTTGCATGCTGTGAAGGGTGAATATCATATGATAATTTAGACAAGAGAGTTTTAAAATGTGCATCATACTCCCGTACACTCTCTGTCATTCCTTGTTGAATCTCCTTCAAAGCACTGATGTTTTTTTGCTCGAACTCAGGAATGTGGAACTCTACCAGGAATGCATTCTTTAAAGCAGTGTAGTCCACCACCATTTGATGAGGGTCATACTTTCTATACCAGCTATGTGCGCGCCCTTGTAACGTGGTTACAAATTGACTAGCCTTTCATTCTGGGGTTGTGATACCCTTTGCGTGCCATAGCAGTTTACACTTGTGAACATGTTCCGCAAGCATCTTCAATGCCCCTATAATCTGGAAAATGTAGAGACATTTCAAAGAATACTTGAGGTGGTGGCTAGGGTCCTTGTCCTAAACCAGAGCCTTGGTTCCCTTTGGTGTTTCTTCCACCGCCTGATCCACCAGGTCCACCGGGTCTTGTACCTCTAGAGCCACCAGAACCACTGGGTCCAATAGGGCCTGTAGGAGCTGTGCCAAGCACTCCCATGGTCCCACTGAACTGTGTGCCGACAGTCTGTGATAGTGCCCCACTACCACTACTTTTTCTTGCACCACTCCCTGATGCGAGACCAAAAGCTTGTACACTTTCCCCTTGTCCAAAAAATCCTCTGAATACTAGAATATGTGCAGCCATAGAAGAAGGGAATGAAAAATTATATCTCCTAGGTGCAGATCTGTCTCTTCCACTAGTTTCAACTGGATCAATACTTCTTCCTGGTTCAAGAAAACCAAGCGCCAGGGCTCAATCAATGGGTGTGTTCAGATATGTGCCAATGATTCCCCTTTCTCCATGCGATGAGCTCTCACAAGAAGCTAAAGGGGTCTCCCTTACGCACTTGCCAAGATGGGGTAGCACAGACTGCTTAGGTTCCATGTCTTCCATGTGAACCTCAACTCCTTTTCACAACGTCTGTCTCCGTAAATCCATCACACTAGCAGCCTCACATCATCTAGAAATATCCCTTTCATGTGCTTCGCTATACTTGAGCCATCTTTCTTCCCTCTCCTTTTTCTGTCATATCCATCTGCCATCTTCCTCCACCTGAGCTTCCTTACCTAGTGCTTAGAATAGTTTATCCGGCCATTGGGAGCACCTCTAAACTCATGGTAACCATCAATATCTTCATAGCTAAAGGAATAGCATGTAAAAATGTTCCTCTAGGTTCTCGAAAAAAATTCAAACTCAGCAACCTCTAGGGAAAGAATACGTGGAAATGGCATATTCCAGAGTGTAGCTAGCTAGTACTCCTCCCCACCAGTGATCTATAGCACAGGTCCACGTCAGATCTACATCCTGTAACCTTTGGTAGTCTTCTTCGGTCCATATCCATGATCCATAATGCCAACTTGATCTAGATGCATAGGCTGAAAGCCATCCATATAACTCTACTGGGAAGCAGCAGAAAAAAGTCTCATATAGATCATGGTAGAGGTTCTCTTCTACCCATCTACGTGTATTAAACTCAGGTCCAGTGTTGAATCTCTAAGAAAATTCATCCTTCGTGCTCTTGAACCATGATTCAACCTTTTCTAATGTTAACTGATCCATCATTACTCTTTACACAGATCATGATGCATGTTATATCCCACTACAACTTCGAAAAGAGGTCCCAGCAATGGAACCAAGATGTAGTCATTTTTACTCCTATCACAAAAGGAAGAACCCCATGCGTGCCAGCCTATCACCCAGCAGAAGTTGAGCGCTCACCCGAGGCATGCGCACGGTACCGAGTCTCTCTTTTATGTGAGTTTAGTGGGAAGCATTATCTATGATTAGTGTAAGAGTATTTAGGAAATAAGTTGAGACATACAAGAACCATAGGGCTCAGAACGGCCTCCAAATCCTTGCAGTCACTTCACACCGAGTGCTTTAACAGATTCCAGAACATAAACTATAGGAGAAAGAAAGATACAACCATCCATTCATATCATGATAGGAATGAGAACTCACATGAACGAAATATACATTAAACCCATTGATATTCATATCTATTCATAATAGGTAACCTCAATATATTCATTGATTCATTACAGAGTGTCACAGAGTGCAGACTGCAGTCATGTGCATCACTGACATATGTATCTAAGCTAACAGAAAAGAAAAATAACAACCCCATGCTTAGTACATCCTTTCCTAAACCAGAATATCCACTCACAACATTTCTGTAGAGCTTTTCTCTCTCTCTAACCCATTATTCCCTATGTATATCCCCAGATGATATATCCTATCTCTCTATCTTATGTATATCTCTATCTTTTCCCGTGGCAAGGCACTTGTATTTATCACTTTCCCGGGCTGTCCAACTCACCTTGCTTCGCCCTCAGATCCGTCGCCAAGTTTCGAATGTGGTCCTCCATGTGAGCATGTTCCTTCAGGCCTGAGCTCTCCATTTCATCTCATGATGATCTTCTAGAAGATTCCATCTAGGTCATGCTCTTTCCTGGGCCAACCTGTTGCCAGGCTGGCATCTTATCCGAGCGCAACCGATCATGTTTTTCACGTGTTCTACCTTGGGCACTTAAATTGGCTAAGTCCTTAACCTCCTTTCGCATGTCGCATGCACTATATTTGATTCCTTAAGCCTTTCTCTTGCATGCTTGTGCCTTGTGCGCACCATTCTATAACTGGGATTCCACATGCCTAAGCGCCTTCATACTTGGTCAATATTCTAGGGGCCCAACAATGGGATTTCTTCCCCTTGAGGTTTTCCCACTTACATCTTGTGTTCTTGTGTACTCCTTGTTTATGTTATTGTGGATGGTTGTTACTTATTGTTATAATCACATTAATGCATGGTTGAATATTAATGGTGTATGAAAGTTAATCTGAAATTGTATAAGGGTTTTTGAAAGACTGATTTACACCCCCCCCCCAACCTCTCAATCCATTGTGCTTCCAAAACCATGTTCTATAGATGCTTCAAGGTCATTTATCTTCTATCTAGAAGGCAGATAGCCACGTTGAGTCACCAAATTTTTGTCCAAAATAATCCCCCCAGCTATTTTGACAATTTAAAAATTTTATTTTGGAATTACAAAAAAATTTTGTGTTCAAAAATCGTGGAGCACTGAAATTCAGTCTTCTGTGGAATCAAGGAACTTAGTGTTCTAGGGCTCTCCCAAGCAACGGAACAAAGGTAGGAACTTAGTGTTATGTGGATTCTCCCAGCCCACAGAACAAGGGAATCAATATCTTGAGACTTAGGTAGAATTTTGCACTGAACAGTTATTGCTTTGCGGAGTTGGTCAGATCCTTCGCGATATCTGAAGGAATTCAATCTTCTTCATGGCATCGAATTATTCTCTCGCAGGAACCTTGAAGGCATCAGTCAGAAGAGTCGTGGGGTCTACATGTCTGCAACCTGATACCTTGTTGAGTGCATTAAATTAGCTAAGGACAAGATAATTGTAGAGATTTTATCAGTGGGAGAGAACTCCCTTAGCGCTACATGGCATGAAAAATAACAATGTTACACGAAATTTGAGAAATTTGGACCTCAAAAGGTTGGGCTCATGTTACACAATGGAACTAAAACAAAATACCCATAAAAACCATATTCCTGATGCAAGGGGACACACCTTCTAATGAAGCGTCACGCAACAAAAGCATAAAGTCTGTAGGAAATCATCTAAGGTTTAAATCCGCATGAATGGATTATCCTAGTGTTCTATGGGTTCTCCTAACCCATCGGAATGGAGGAACATGGTCACGAGTAGGAAATTACACACAATATTAAGTAGACCACTGTGCGCTACCTTAGTGAGAGCATGAAATGGCTAAGTGTGGGATCTCCTTGCTCAAATACTCCTTGCACAATAAGGAATCCTCATCTAGCCTTGGGCACATTCAACAATGCGCTGAAAAGTAAAGAGACTCCACAGATAGGGAATGTAAGCCCGTTTCATGGGTGCGCTCTGGCCTCGTCTATTGTCTCTTGGGTGGCACGGGAGTTATTGTCTCGTGGGTTTCTCAATCCTCAAAGGTGTTCAACATTACCATGAGAATCTACTTCCTCATCATCCTTTTTCTTCAAGAAATTCATCCTCATAGTTTTTGGATTTCACACAAGAGTTGTGTCCTAAGCTTTGAAATCAAATGCTCAACATCACTCCTTTTTTCCGAATTGTAGGATTCAAGTATGGGTTCCTTCTAAGTCTTCCTTGACCTATAAATATCACTTGGCATGCCTAATTGGAGCCATGTCCACATACCCATACTTCCATCTACATACATCTATGGAAGATTATTCCTTCCTTGGTCTAATCTTCTTCTCCTATCGGTGCCTTCTTGCTCTGGCATTCACTCTTCTTCTGATCCTTTTCTCTATAAGTATGGGAACTCATCCATTGTAAATACAGATCCCTCTTTGGTTGTAATGGCACCATGCCAAAATGGTGGTTTGTCCCATGATTTCCAGACCTCAGAGTTGGACTCTGTAATACATTTTTACACCTCCTTCCATGAATGTAATAGTCCTCATGGTGGTATCCTTCTAGGATGCAATAAAATCATTGTGTTTGTAGCTATTTTTATCCTATACTCGTGTTTCATTGCATTCTTATCCTCTCATTCTGATCCTTCCGGTATGTTGTGTGTGTCGCAGGTTTAGGTCATTTGCATTTCATGTGTGACATACTTCTCCACATGTGTGGAAATGGTTAGGGTCATACTAGCTTTGTGTCATGTGGCATGGTCTATCTTCCCTTTTCATCCTGCATTTTCTCCCCTAGTCTTTTTAGCCCTTGTAGAGAGTGATTGACCCTCTCTTCTAGTGTTATCACCACCCCTTTTATCTTAATTTTTGTAGTTTATGTCTTTCTCTCTCTGGTCCCTCATTCTTTGGATGTTGTAGAATAGTTTGGCTTAGAGGTAGTGTTAGCATTAGGAAATATGTAGAGGAAACCAGCCTCTCCTTTGGAGGTTTGTCTGGAAAGATGCAAGGTATTCTCACACTTGGAGACAATCCCAATGTTAGCCAAAAGTATTGATCTTCCATGATCAAATCTAGGCGTGCTTATTTTTGCTGTGATGGTGTCACAAGTGAATTAAATCCAAATTGGACCTTACATTAATAAATTTTAGAACTACACTTAATTTGTCTTCAAATCCCACAAAAAGTAACATCAATTTGTATTTTCTACACTACAAATCAATATGGTTGGAAACAATCCTCTAATTTAATGCTTAGCTTCGTAGATGTTATCTTACGACATTCATGATTTCATACACCTCTGAAAAATCAGGTTATATCATGCTTCCTTGTAAGAAACAAGAAACAAATTCATATCCTCTTTATGATCAATGACAACAAAATTAGAAAATTCATTTTGGATCCTTACCAATTGCAAGGAAATATTTTCTTAACTCAAATTTGTCATGGATACATATACATATATGGATATGTAGACCTTCTTATATTCATAAGAACCCCTAATGTGTGTATGGCCTCCTGTTTCAAATGAATTAATCATCAAATGAATATTCATTTGCGATAAGTATCAAAGTCAAATTATAAACAAATTGAGGAATCTATTATATTAAAATGCATAAGTAGAATTAGACACTCATGAACCTACAAGAAAAGCAAGAAGTTGGAGATATTTTAAAAAATCACTCGTGCATGTCAAAATAGGGAAACTCATATGGAGTTGAAAAAAAAAGAAACATAGTAGACCAAAGACAACAAACCAAGTAAAATCATACATAGATTACATAGGGCCAATGGTGAAATTTTGAAGTGGTGAGAGTAAATCAACAATTTCATTTACTTTCAATCCCCAATTATTACTTTTGTAGCAATGGTTTCAATCACTCTTTGCCATCTTCCTTACATGGGATACCTATTCCTTCAATTGATTTAAATTTTACACCATGTAGGGTATTGCATCTCCAACATACCACTCCTCATTGAAACTATAATAATGGCAGTCTATTTCCCTTTTCCCTTACCCTTCTTTGGTACCATATTTTCATTAGGTTACTAAAAGAAAATTCCTCTTTACTCCTTTTCCTTTATTTTCTAAAACATGTTGTTTACCTTTGCAAAAATTCCCTTTACTCCCATGCCATAGCTGAAAAACCCTAACCCTAGAAAAATACTTCCTTCCACAAGATGGCGTACTTACTTATGGGTTTCAAAAAATCCAACAACCCTCTCCTTTACGCTCATGTACTTTTTTTTCCACCCAAGTTTTCAATTTTATAAAGTTTTCATTGGATGGTTAAGATTTCACTAAGTCCATAAACCATAATTCATCAAGGTAGACTTACAGAAAATTAGGGAAAATGAAATCTTGAAATGTTATGTACCACAATGTTTGAGAACAAAGGTGTGTTTTTGAGTACAAAAGGCATGATTTAAAAAGCTGCCCCATTAAAATGGTGAAATTGTCTTGCTTCAGGTCTTCCTTTGCAATTCTAACTTGATGATATCCTGAGAATCCATCCATGTAAGAATAGAAATCTTGCGCCCAGCTTGACTCCTGGATTTCCTCAGTCTAATGTATTTGCAAAAGGGTCAATGACACATATTGCATTGAAGTATCTATAATCAACACAGATCCTTATCCTTCCATCATTTTTAATGGTTATGACCATTGGAATTATCCATTCTGATTCTTCAACAACCTTAATGATTCTTGATGCTATCATATTTTCTATTTCCTCCTTGACTTTGATGTGAAGATTCAGATTCATTCAATAAGGCCTTTTCTGAATCAGGTGGGTGCCTTCCTTCAAATTGATTTTCATTTCTCCCAAAGAGTGGTGAACACCTTTAAGCTCATGGTACCCATGTGGAAATAAGTCTTGAAACTCACACAACCAGTCAATGATCTTCGAAACCTCCTTCTCCCACCAATAGTCTCCAATTATAGCTTCCTTAGGTTCCACCTCCGAACCAATGTTAACCTTCTTTGTTTTTTAGGGGTTCATGGTACACATGCGCTTACTCATTAACACTATCCATGACTTCACGCATACCTTTAGTATGGTTAACATCCTGATCTTCCACCTCTTTTCCATCTATCATGTAGACCAATTTTTCTTTTTCTTTCTCCATGCATACACACTCAAGCTGTATATATTTTGATTCTTCCTCATCAAAGCGTTATTCAAAACTAGGTTCACCTAATAACTCTAATATCCTATCCTCTACCATGGTACTATCTCCAATTGTAAGGCGCTTAACAACCTATAATTCCTCATCCACTATGGTTTGGCACTCTGATATTCAAAAGCTTGAAGGAGGTCAGCTATTGATTCTGATCAATTCCCTATCTAACGGTGTGTCTCTTAGTGAATATACCACATGCGTACGTAACCTTATAAGGTGGAGTACAAATTATCCAACCATAAAGAATGTGGCAAAGCTTCCATGCCTTCCATCCAGGCTCTCTCACATGCCTGGACATGAATTGAGGCGGGTTCCTTCCCATGGTAGTCTTATACTACAGTGGGTGCACTATGGGGAAACCTAATAGAGAACGTGATTCTTACTTTGTGCCATTCTATAAGGTTATCATGATGTGTCACCCACCAACGTGATATGGTCCCAAGCAAGTTATAGATGAGCATTCCTCTTCTTTTGATCTCGTGTTTCCAATGGGTCTCCATTTCTCATAAGAATAGTTCAGGGTTGGATCCTCCACAATAGCTTGGAAACTTATTTCCTCCTAGTCATTTGAATAAGTGAGCCTTCATTACTCTTGTAACAGAGCCTCTTAACTATCTCCCAATTAACTCATAAATCTCATGCACCTAATTATCACATGACATGTTGGTTTTATCACTCAAGGATTGAGCATCCTCAAACTAAATAACTCCTTCTGTGGGAATAATCACCTCAGGGTCCATGATAGAGCGCACATAGATCCTATTAAGAAATTATACTCCTAAGGATTCAATATAGGGTGCTGAATTCCCATTTTTTAAAGGGATGATGAACCATTCTTCCTTTTTCTCAAAACTTATATACCCCTTATTGAACCATAGGTCAACATTGTGCTTATAACACCAGGGGCACCCAAGTAATGCTGGAAAGTTGTCTATCTCGGCTAGTGCCAACAATTTGGAATCCCCAGTGAACTTCTCCCCTTGGATAGTGATAACAACGTCCTTCAAGACACCAATGGGCATTTCCTTTTTCTTCTTCACCATGTATAACACATTTGAATATGTCTACAATGGGGGTCTTCCCATTTGATGCCATGCGTTTAGAGTGATAACATTGAATTTCACACCCATGTCAATCATAATATTTCTTAGAAGTCAACCATCAAAAACTACATTCAATGTAATCTCCTTATCATAGTCAAGGTTATGGGGGGGAAGGTTAGCATGCAGAACGTGTCTCTCGTGCTCTACTTTGACACATGATACTTTCTCCTGTAATTACTCTCTTAGCAAGGGAATGATATTATCTTGCCTTAACATCTTGCATACCTCCTTGACCTCATCCAGATCCTTCTATGGGGCCTTAACATTCTTCCTTTACTCCAATTATCTTGACTACTCCTTTAGGCATGGAATATCTCCTTGTAGGCTCCAATTTACATCCATCATCTCTTGATACACCTCATTCTGATGAGTAGTGTCCAAATAATTCCCATGTACTACTTCTTCTTTAATAACCAATAGTATATGCCTTAGTAGTTCCCTTACACATGAAGCCTCCACTCACGTCGTCACCAGCACAGGATCTAGTTCTGACTCACATGCCACCCTTGACATCCATTGCGAGTTGGATTTCTTTATGCTTACCATCCCAATGCATTTATCCTTTTGGTGTGGCTAGCTCATATTTTCAAATAGCTCTGAGAATTCTTCATACTTATGCTTCTTTCCACACCAGATCATTATAGCAGATCACATAATTCACACTTATAGTACTCCATATATCCACAGTTGTAACAAGTTCCACACAAGAACTCACTTCTTCCTCCTCCACAGTTACCTCGACCATGAAATCCTCCTTGGAAGCCTCTTCCATGTGCCCTTTTATCTATTTTCCCATCATAGTGATGACCATCATCCTTAGAATTGCTTGTAAGGCTAGTCTGGTGTATGCCAATGTCAATGGCATCATGTATCTAGTCAATCATTCTATAATCCTTGGTGTCATGAGTAGTAGAGGTGCAAATTTTGTAATAGGGAGACACATTCTTATGGATCACGCACTACAGTAATGGAAACCTACTTGCATCATGATCTCTGTGGTAAATTTCATAGTCCATTATCATGGCATGTACCGATCTCTAGGGATAACTATCCTTTGTATGCCCCTCTACCTAAAAATTTGTGCACCATAGGCCACTATGAGTCTCATGCACTGAGTTCGTAGATATATTTTCCAAATGCTTGGCCATTACAAAGATCTTAGCCTAAAAAAAAGGGCTAAAACTAGTATCCATGCTTCTAAAAGCCTCAGCACATAAGGAAGCTTCCAAGGCCTCGTGTGGGTCTATGAAAGTATTTTGTGATAGTTCTCTTCTAAATGATGTTATCAAACCTCCAACAAACCACTGAGCATGTCGAGATGGATGGATATCATAAGATAGTTTTGATAAGAGAGTTTTGAAACATGTGTCATATTACCATAAACTCTCTGTCATACCTTGTTGAATTTACTTTATGGTATTGATGGTCTTCCATTCAAACTCAAGGATATGGAATCATCTAATAAGGAATTCTTCAGCGTGGTGTAATATACCACCTTCTGATGAGGTTCATACTTTCGATACCAACTATGTGTGTGTCCTTGTAACATTGTTGTAAAATTACTTTCCTTCTGCTTTAGGGTAGTGATCCCCTTCGCGCACCATAGAAGTTTACACTTATGTACATGCTCTATAGCATCCTCAACACCTTTTTAGTCCATTAGGTGTAAATACATCTCAAAAAATACTTGCTGAGGTGTTTGATGCTCTTGTCTACCTGATCCAAAGCCTTGATTCCCTCTGGTGTTTCCTCATCCACTAGATTCACTAGGTCATGTTCCTCATGATCCACCAAATCCATCAAATCTGCTAGGTCTACCAGGTCTTCTAACTTTTTTTCTACCAGATCCACCTCTAGTAGCTGAAAAGGGCCTAAAGTGGTCGTGCCTAGTGTTCTCAATGTCCCACTAAACTACACACTAACAATTGTTTATATTACACCACTACTAGATGTGTGTCCTGTGTTGCTTCTAGACATGATACCCAAACTTTGTGTACTTGTAATTTTCCCAAATGTCATTCCAGAAAATATTCCCCCAAACACAGGAAATGATTATGTAGCCATAGATGTTCCAAAGGAGAAATTATATCTCCTCGATGTAGATCTGTCACTCCCACTAATAGAAACTACGTTAGCAATACTTATCTCTTGACTTGGAAAGCTAAGCACTAGGGGTTGGTCACCATGTGGGTTTAGATACACACTAATGGCTCTTCTTTCTCGAAGTGATGAACTCTCATCGGAAGTTGAAGGGGCCTCTCTCCTACGCTTTCCAATATGGGTTAACATAGAATGCTCAGGTTCCACGTCCCCCATGTGAACCTCAATTCCTTCCTACAATGGTTACCTCTATAAATTCATCACTCCTACAACCTCAAACTTTCTAGCCAACTCCATTTCATGAGCTTCACTATACTTTATTCATCTCTCTTCTCTCTCCTTTTCAGCTGCAAGGTCAGCCATCTTCCTTAATCCTAGCTTCCTCACCTAGCGCTCAAAAGAATATTATCCATCCATAGAGAATGCTTCTAAAATTAGTGTAATGATCAAGATATTTATGGCTAAAGGGATAGCATGCAAGAATGATCCTCTTGGCTCCCTTAAAATCTCAAACTCAACAATCTCTAGATAATAATACATAGAAATAGTGTATTCTAGGGTATAACTTGTTAGCACTACTCTCCACCAATGGTCAACAACATGCATCTAAGACATATCATCATCATGCAGCCTCTGATATTCCTCTTTAGTCCACATGTGATATCTATAGTACCAACTTGATCTAGATGCATATGTTGAAAGCCATTCATACAACTCTACTGGAAAACAGCAAAATAAGGTCTCATATAACTCATGATACATGTGTTCTTCTACCTATTTGAATGCATAAAACTCAGGTCCATTACTAAATATCTGAGAAAAAATAATCCTCCATGCTCTTAAAACATGCTTTAACATTGTCCAAGGTCAAGCACTTTGTTATCACACATCATTCTCACAATACCTTTGAAAATAGGTTCCGTAAATGAAACCAAGATGTAGTCATTTTTCATGTACCCTTAGTGCAACCATTTAATCCCATGTGCACTAGCCTATCACCTAGCGGGTGTTGGGAGCTCACCAGAGGTACATGTGGGTGTAGAGCCCCTTCTTTATGTGATCATTATGAGAAGGTCTTTCCATTTTTAGAGAATGGTTCACAGAGTGAGGATATACATTCACTTAGTTAAACACGGAAGAAGAAACATATAACAAATCTATGTCTTAGTTCATTACAGAAACAGAGTAAATAATCATATTGAAATAGATCTAAACTATGACATCCATTTTAACAAGGGGTTTTACACCCTTAAACATGATATAGAAAACAAATCCTTGGATATATATTAATTAAGATAGTCAGGTAGCCACATTACAATAAAAAAGAAGTCATTACAGACCATGTATATCAAAGGACTCAAACTCATCTCTTATAGATCTTCCTATTGTATATATCTTTCCCCCCAGGTAGATATAGACAAATGGAAGAATATGGAAATCAAAGGAACTCAAAACCTGATATTTATGGCGCACCTTCAAAAGGCGCAGGAAAGTGGCGCACAAAAATGAGTGTCGACAATGAAAAGGATGCGCCCTTGGCGCACGGAAATGGTGCATGACAATGAGTGTCGACATGGTAAAGGATGCACCCTTGGTGCATGGAAGAGGATGTTGAAACACACACGGATGCGCCTATGGCACACCTTCAGGAGGCACAACATTTTGAGCGCTGACAGGAAGCAGACCCTGGCGCAGATATTCAGATGGCCATAACTTTTGACTGGGAGCTCAGATTCATGCAAGGTTGGACTTTCTTGGAGAAAGCTTACATGAGGTCCTCTATCCAACTACAACTGGATATCTTTAATTGGGTGAGAAAAAATTCTTAAAAATGCGAAATACAGTTCGCCACTTTTTGGGTTTGCTAGGGTTCTCACCTACCACCATAATGAGATAAATTAAATGCAATCTGGAGGTGGTTGGGGTAGATTTTGAATTCCTCTCTTCCCCCTCTCTTTTTATTCCTATAAATTGTAAGGAGGGGCTTCTTTCTAAGGGGTGGTTCATCTTTTCAGCTCTTCCCTCCCTTCTTTTTCTTCTCCAGGGTTGAAAAAATGGAGTTCGAACCTCCTCCCCTTCTCTGTAATGGCGTTTTTTTCCTTTTACTATTGAAATTATGTTCTGTGCAAACTTCTGGAGCAACAAAAAACATGTTTTGTGATGCATCTGTCCATCCTTGCTCGTTTTTCACTTGTTTTCTTCTTGCCTCTCTTCATTGCAGGTATTTGTGCACGTTTGAATGTTCATTGTAGGTTTGGAGCTGTGTTCATGGAGTTTTGGGACATTTTCTATGTGAAATCTATCCTTGGGCTTGTGATGCATCTGTCCATCCTTCCCATTTCTCACCTCTCCTTGTTCCATGGTAGTTTTGATAGATGTTCAACATTCTCCTTCTCTGGTGTATCACCGTTTTAGTGTAGGCTTTTGTTATTTTTCCATTTTCTCTCTCTCTCTGTCTGTCTCTTTGGCATGGTTAGATTAGGTTTAGATTAGTTTTCTTGCACTGGAATAGCTTGTGGCAGGTAGTTTAGGAGCAGGAACCAGCCTTCTCTGGAGATTCCTTTCTCATTTTACAAGTCCCACACTTGTAGAGAAGGTTTCAATGTTGTGCAATCACACTGGATGCTTGAAACGATCAACCTAGAAGCCTGATCTGCATCCAGGGGTGCTATGATTTCGCTACAACACTTCCCTGGTAGATTATTATAATGACACAGATTTCTTCATAAATTAGAGACTAATTACACAGGGGAATTACATCCCTTCATAAGTCTTTATTACTAGTGCTCAACTGAGACACTAACATTACTGTCATACATCATATTTTGAATGAATGTCCTCATGATCTCAATGGATCCTTTGTGTATTAATATCTTCAGGTGTCATACTCAATACTTAGTCGTACATGATTTTATTTCAAATCTCTTCTTATAGGACCCTCACCAACCGCCATGCCTTCCTCTAAGATCAGATCGGATGTTATGTCTTAAAAATTTGACCTCCAATGATCCATCTTATTCTATTGTGAAGCTCTATGGGCTTTTAGAATGATGTCTGAAGAAAATAATTATTCATCGAAATCATTCTTTACTTGACCACCAAATGGTCTTGATGGGACCATATTACTCGGTCTCTAAATAGTCTGATACACATTTTTCCTTGCTTAGAATGCAATGTTTTGCTAAGTCCTTAGATACTTCTCTCTCCTAAACTTTGTACACATGCCCTAGTTTCTCCTAAACCCTTATTAAACTCTTTTCATGCATGCTTCTCCCTATACACCCTTCTTCTTATTGGTCCCGCATGCCTACACGCCCTTTGGTACTTAGCCAATATTAAGAGGCCCAACAATGGTAATTTTTTTCATCCAATCTACCTTTAGTGTGAAATTAAAAATTATCACATTGCCCTTCATATAAAATAAATATACTGGTATATATGGTCTAATTGCAGGTTGTATAATTATAAAAGGTAAATTTAGTTAACTCTTCCCCCTACAAATGAACTTCATCACAATTACTCTACTGCCCATTAAAACATGGGCATTCTCAAATGATTGTTATTGAATCCATTTGAGTATTCAACATTAAGGTCTTTTTAAATGTCCTTGTGAAAGTAATCTTACCGACTTGTAGGGACTCATTACCATACACTATGTTTGTTTAGTGTTAACTATGCTATCAAATGATAGCATACATTGTGATATGGTACACTATTACAGACTATACTACTAGCTGGTACCATATACTATGCTACTAGAAAGTAATAAAGCTTATGTTACCAGCCAATAAAGTTATTTATGGTTTAACTACTTTATTGGAATGTTCTTTGAATTTGTGATAGGCTATGTACTTTGTAATGTGGCATGGTTAACAAATGGGATATGTTCTGACTTGTTGAGTTGGCCTTTGAATATTGAGTTTGATAAAAAATCTTCTTTGAGTATGGTATGGTATCCCTTGGTCATGTAATGACCTAAAATTTCCCACTAAAGATATTTATTAGACTTTGGGAATGAACTAGAAATTAACTAGGTCCAAACATTATTCCTATTATTATCAAAATATTTAATGTGGATTAGCTTCCTATATAGATTATAAATAACTGATAAGATGTAACTCATAGGGAATTAGTACAATTACTTGTTTGATAGATTTTTCATTTAAAAAGGCATTGACACACACTTATATGACTTTTTTGCAATTTTTTTATTCATATCAAAATTGGACTTTTTGGATAATTGCCATAATATTATTAAAATGGAAATTGAATACAATTACCACTAAAACACACTTATTTTGGCTATCAACAGTTCCTCCAAATATGCAAATTGGACCAGTATAACAATATTTTAAGATTTTCAATGATTTAGAACGTGTACAATACATTGTATGACAAGTTCTCTGAATAATAAGCCCCCCATCAAATTTACAATAGAAAGATATAAATAAAGCAGGATCCTCATTATTTCCAAAAATAACTCATTCTAATATTATCCTAACTGTATGTTTGGAAACAAATACAATAATAACCACTGATGCAAAAAAGAAAAGAAAGCTCCACTAGAAGTTTATCGAGCATGCCTTATAGAATTTTAGATTAAAAATAATCCACAATTGGGTATGCTGGGGGCATTCTTATATGTATTAGTAAAACCTCTAATATTTAATTTCCCCATGTAATTATACTATTTTTCTATCACATTATTTACTTAAGGTCTTCATGGTTAATAGTTTTCATGACTGGCAAGTTAAGTGACTCCATTGATTTTGGATATTTTGAGCTTTCAACATGGTTGAGATCCTTTTCCACTTTCTATTTGTCCAACCAACACCATCACTAAATCAATTTTAATCAAATGATGCCAAATTTAATTTATTTGGGTCCACAAACAAGCTCCAACAAGACAATTTTGATGATTTGGACATAGGAAAATTTATGGTCTTTTGAAGTTTTTCCTAACGAGGTGAATAAGAGAGTGACATGTCGCAACATTTGATTGGCTTAGGAATTACCTCTTTATGTTATTTTTTTCCATTGTATGGTTTTTTTTTCATTGATTTCAAACCCCATTTATGTCAAATGGTGTCATGAGTCTCTATCAGGTGTCAATCAGATGTTAGACATGAAGGTTGATTGGTAGTGTCAAGATATAGAGAGTTCTAGGAGGTCCTAGTGCATGGTTGAGTGATGTTGTCACTGGTTGAACTCTCTTGAAGTGATTTTTTATGATGTATTCATGAGGTCATACATGGTTCATATGATGTTTCATGAGTGTTTATGAGTCTTCATATGGCCAACAAGGTCAATTCATGAGTTGTCATTATTGAGTCAGATCATTTCAGGCTTGTTTCTAGCCCTGGAACATGGAGAATGAGGTGGAGATGTGATTTTTAGACCAAATAAGTCATGTTGAAGCATGGTAATTTGCATGTTTTCATAGTGTATTTAAGGTTTATGGTGAGTTTTAGGTTTGAATTCAATTTTTAGATCCATATTTGAGGTCCGTTGGAAGCAATAAGTGAGAAACATGTATTTTAGCACATGTAAATGGGATTGGCTAGAGTGTTCCAAAAATATTTGGAATATGTTATTATTATGGAAAGTTATAGGATGTTTTCATGATGCTTCATGACAAGTTTTAGGTCAAATTTCTTAACATGTTTGAAGATATGCAAGTTTTTTGCAAACCGGGTAAGTTACAATGTGTTTTTAAGCAAAAGTTGGACCTTCTGATGCTTCATTGTGAATTGTGTGATTTGCATGGGGACATGAGATATTTGGAATATATTATTAGGTAATTTATTCATATTTCACAAAAATAATGATGTGGTTTTATCATCACATTTTTATGAACGATCGTTAAGAAGGTAAAGTGGTTTAAAACCCTAGTTAAACCCTAGCTAGGAGAAGCTTGCAGAAAAGTTCTTGTACCATCCCAATTTTGATTGATTACTCAAAATTTATGATTTTATGTTTTATAGTAATCTTCTAGGTTTTGAGAAAGGTATGGTAGTGCTTGTGAAATTATGTGAACCCCACCTAGAAATGTAAGTTTATGAAGAGTTGTTTGAGGAAACATTTGCCAAATGAGGTAGTGACTAAATTTCCATTTATGAAATACCAAGATTTTTTATTGATTTAAATGATTTTTTAAGGTCATGGTTAGAGTGAAAAAGTGAAAAGTTTCCCCTATTTTACTTGACTAGTTTTTGGGGCAGTTTGGAGAAGCCTGTAGTAAAATTGACATTGCAGAAGCTACAAGGGGAGTTAGGACTCCATTGAAGTTTTTTTGTGAATATGATTTAGATATATTTCCATTGGTATATAAAAATTTAATATTGGAAAAGTTATATATAAGTTATGACTGTTATTTGAAGGCTTAAATATGGAATGTGCTCATTCTAGTAGGGTGTAAATGTAGCTACAATAGGTAAAGTGATGAATATGACTTCTTCATGATTGGTGAAAGGCTTATGAGGGATTTGGAATCTTTTATAAGTATGTTAAATTCTTTGGTTCAGTCTGTAAGTGATTTTTGGTATGTTGGAGCAAGTTGGGCTAAGTGTAAGTTTTTGAGTCCAAGAATAGATGAAACGTAGTTTTTAGAGATGGACATGTTTGAAGGACTTCCACTTGGATTTATAAGGAGTAATTATATGTTTTATGGAAATTTAATTCAGATATATTTTCCAATGAGGTATGGATTGTCTTGGTGAGGTGTTTTATGTGTCACTCAGGCCATTTTGTGAAGAATTTTGTAGTTATATTTTCAGGATAGTCTTGTCATTGTTGAATTATTGTGTTGGTTTGAATATGAGATGGATTGGGTGAGTTGAAGCTTTATATCACATGTAAAGTGAAGAGGGTTAATTTTTCAATCTATATTGAATCAATTTGTAGGTCTTGTAAGTGTATAGCAAGATTTTTTATCAAGTTGGATTTTGGAAAACAATTTTTGGGCAGCTTGATTTGGTGAAGATAAAAGTGGTTGTGGTTTGAACCAGGTGATGTTTCATGAGATATAACTTTTTTATATGTGTTTTAAAGGTATTTAAATTTCCATAAAGTGGTAATATCATATTTGAGTTCATCTTGAGGGTTCTTGAGGCCTAAATTCAAAACAGGTTGTTGTTAGTAATTTTTGTGAAGGAAATGAGCTACAGTTGTGCCCATTAAATGAAATAATTTTATTGTTTCATGATAATTGTAACCATGTATGATGTTTAAATTTTATTTTAAACATGTGTGATGAATTTTAGAGTATTCTTAAAAATATTTTTGGGATTAGGATTTTTTTCATCCCAATGTAAGGGTTTTGAGGATTTTTGGTGCATTGATGAAGGGTTTTGACTAGGCCAACCTATATGGGTAATATGTGACTATTATGATGAATTGAATTGAATTTTATTATGTTTTTTTTGTTTATTTTATCATGATGTACCTACCTCCTTTGGGTTGGAGATAAGAAAAGCATATAAAGTTAATGTTAAGCTCATTTGGTGAGTTATTCTTGCATCGGTGAAAAGTGTGACCCATGGGCGAGTGAATTACATGTATATGAGGGCATTATTTTGAGAGTTTATTATATGTATTACAGGTTGAATATTCGTTGAATAGGATGTTTGTAAATATTTTGAATCAAATACAAGTCCATGAGAGACCTAGAGAGAACAAGTTGAAGAAGGTGTGCTTGAGAGAGGGTTTGAAGGAATTTGGAGCTGAACTTTGGGATCACTATCAGATGTGGTATCAACATATTTTTAGTGGTCATACTTCTAAAAATCTCTCATGATGAGTCATATTCATAGGATTTTCTTGTTGTCATTAATATCAACAAGGGTTTAGGGGTTGGTGCTCCTTTTGGGGTTGGTGCCTCCTTAAAGAAATCTCTTGTGATGTGTAATATTCACTTGAGTTATTTTTTGTGTGTAATATAAACAAAGGTTTAGGGGTTGGATCCCTGTGGGGTTGGTGCCTCACTAAAAAAATCTTGTAGGATGTGTAATATTCTTGCAAGTCCTTGCTTTGAGTAATATAAGAAATGGTTTCAATGGGTTTTCTTCCCCTTGAGGGTTTCCCACTTATATCTGGTGTCTTGTATTATCTCTCCTTTGATTATTGCACATGTGATTGTTTATTGCACACATAATAAGTTTACATGGTTTATGGATATTGAATGGTTAAGTTGAATGATGAATCTAAGAAATGGAAAATGAAGTTGTAATTGTTGTATGACTGATTCACCCCCCTCTCAGTCATTGTGCTTCCAACAATTGGTATCAGAGTGGGTCCTTGAGAAGCAAGTTTTACCACTTGAAGGAGATCCTACTGAAGCACATGTATGATATATTATTAAACTCAATATGATTTGAATCCTTTGGTCAGATTGAGATATTGTTTGAAACCCTTAGGGTTTGACATTTGGCAGTCCATCTATGAATTTTGTACTCCCTCTCCATCAATAATAGCTTATGATAATTTTCATAGAGGAGAAAAAGTAGATTATTGTGTTGATTTTGAAGTAGAGTATTCTAATGGCAAGTATGAATACCTATTATTTGATGATGAAGATGATATAGAAGTTGATTATGATATATGTACCCCTAATATGGATGAAGGAGATGTTAATGACCTAGAAGAAAAGTTTGCGAGTGTTTTAGAACCTATAATGGAAGAAATGGTATGTCATGAAACCCTAACCATGGTAATGACATATAAAGAGATTCCATAGTATCTGTAGGTATTTTTGTCCATTCATGAAAATCAAATTAGCTTGTTTGAGGCAATATTAAAGACACTTGCAGGTTTTGAAATCAATAAGTGGTTGATATTCCCAATAGAGGTGCTAGATTATGATCTCTCAATCTCTTATGTAAGTTATTGTTGGTTTCTAAATGAATACCTTTTTTATTCAAGAAAAGAGGTCACATATCTATTGACAAGAGGAAGAAATGGTTCATATGTTCATTGATCCAACAAAGAGATATCAAGGTATGAGTTATTGTGTTCTTGTTTAGATTGTCATGTCCTAGAGTGTTGAAGGTCTTAGTCAAAGTATTTGTAGTTTGTTTTAATAATTCTTACTAAAATTGGTTCTAGGATCTCATGTACTCATCCATGTAATGTATATGCTAGTATATTGTTATGTTGGCCTATACACGGTTTATCACCTAATAAGGTGTGTGTTTGAGAAAAGTGCGTCAGGTCATGAGTCCAAGGTGTTGAGTTAGTGTTTTAAGGTCATTTTGTTGATGCAAAGTGTTCTTATGGTCTTGTTGAAGTTCTGATTAGAGGAGTTCCTCTGTCAAAGAGTTATTTAATGCCTGAGTGAAGTGTCCATGAGTCAAGATTATCTTTCTTATAGTTGTTTTTCAAGGTCAAGTATGTATACTTTGTGATAATTTAGTGGTCACATGTTTATGGTAAAATGGTTGTAAGTTCCTGAAAATATCTCTTTCATCTTTTTTTAGTAAGATTAACCTTCTTGAGTCCTCTAGTCAAATGTGTAATGTCCATCATTATGTCATGGCTTGGAGTATGAAGTATGTGATCAAGAATGATCTCATGAGTATGATCTAAGATTATGAATGATTATTTTCAATATTTTAAATGGTTTTTAATGTTGACCTAATAGAAATCAGGGTCTGGGTACTTCACAAAAGTACGATAGAGATAAATTAAGGTAATTTAATCATGAAGTATAAATTCTGTGGAGTATAGAAGAAAATTGTGGTGATACTTTAAGAAGTTGTTAGTAGGAACATGAGGAAGGTTTTGTAGGAGGTATAGGTTAAATTTTGTGTCAAGAAGATGTTATTTCAAGGTGAGTTGACCTAAAATTACACTAAGGTCATTTTTCTAGGTTTTTATAGTAGTTTTGATCAAGGATGTTGTGATTGCAATATGTTGTCTTGGCTTGAAGGTCCATAAAAAAAGATCAAATAGCTAGAAGGCCTTAAAGAGTAAATATAAGATTTAGAGAAATTTGAATATTCATATAAAGATGAAGGCATGATATAAGGATGGTTTGTGAAATGAAGGACTGAAGACATTGTTGATGACATTGAACATTTAAGGTGCATTCTATAGATGATTGACAAGATGATGTGCACTTAAAGGAGATCTGAAGATTAAAGGATTTTCATGGTGTCAAATTAAAAATGCAATCCCATGTTGAAGGAGTGGAGGAATGAGATATCTCTACAAATAAAGTCTATAAGTTTTGTCATAACCATTTAATGCTAATAGTGAGGTTGGTAAAGGGTTTAAATGAGAATGATGACAAGTCAAAGTCTCACAAAGTCTACAATGGTCTAAGGAAAAATTTATTGCACAAGTTGATGGTAAGACTGTGTCAAATACAAAATGTTGACTATTTGAAGGTCTGAAATAGGGTCCTACATGTTTTTATGATAGTACCATACTCTTAAGAAAATATTTGGAATATTTAGGCATATCATAGTTCCTCAAGGTATTTAATGGAGTTCCCAGGTGCATAAGACTGTGAAGCTTAGTGAAACATAACCTACATTGAGCTATGAAAGTGATGAGAGATAAGTTATTGTAGGAAAAACAATCTTGGAGTGAGATATCTAGGGTTTACAATATGAAAATCTATCATTGTGTCTTAGATATAGTTGTGGACTTGACAAAAGATGAAGTGAAAAGTGTTAAGTACAAGGAAAGCAAGAACTTTTCAAACTCAAGGTTTTGATGAAAGTAAATGAAAAATTATAAGGTATAGTTGTTTTATACTACTTGGTATTTCTTTCAATGAAATTAATGGCATATAAAAGTGGTACAAAGAAGTGAGAAGTCTCCTAATCATGTAATCATGTCAATGTATTGAGAAACCTATCTCAAAACTTGTAAATGTGCACTGTGTGACCTTCAAGGTTGTGTTCATGTTTCCACCAGTTGTAGTAGATTTTTATGTGTCTCATGGTCTTAAAATGGAAGGTTTGAAGTTGACAGTTCTAAGTAAGTGTGGAATTGTATGTCAATATTTTTTAGAAGGTTGGATTATCTCAAAACAAGGGTCCTGAAGAGAAAAACTTGAAGATACAGACTAGTGAAAAACCAAACAAGTCAAAAGGAAGTGAAAATGAATCAAGGTGTCCTAGAAAAGAAAATTACAATGTTCTGACCTAAAAGTGGCTATCAAATCATGTTATCGAGTCTCTAAACTGTAACAGGTGTGTCTTTGATGTATTTGAAATTCTAAAAGGTTATACAAATGTATCCAAATGTCTTTAGGGAAGATAAAGGATTATCATGCATCTTAAAGGTAGAGGGTCTGTGTGTATTAACTGAAGTATATGTTGAATTCTAGGTGTCTATAGTACGTAAAGAAATAAATGTTCTTAATTTGATGGTTAAATATGGTAATATGCATAACTACAAGACTAAGGAGGAAAATAATGGTGCATTCATGTTTCATGAAGGATTTTAAAAGTACATCAAAGTATATACATGTTTCTTTGGCATCAGAATCTGTATATTGTCATCTATAAACTGTGATGACAATATTTAGAATGAAAATTTTCTTTCAGTTGTCTGTACACAAGCAATTGTTAACCTAAAAAATGAAAAAATGTATGTTTTTACTAAGAAGCTATGATAAGATAGTATAATGTTCTAATAGGGTGTAAATAATATTTGGCATATGAGTTTGAGGTGTAAGAAGTTTGAAGTTTGAAAAAAAATTGTAAGTTGCATGCCCATGTACAACTTGAGTTGTTACAGGTTTGATAGGATTTTGAAGGGATATGTGAAAGTGTAACAAGTCCAAGAAATATTCTCAAGAATTATTGTAGAGGCTGAGTGAAAGTAATCTTAAGTGTGTAAGAATCTAGCACTCTGGACTGTGAATGAAGGAAAAAAATGATACTACAAGATTGTTTTAGTGATTATGGAAGAGAGAACAAGTGCCCAATGTTTTGTACAAGTTAATGGGAGGCTTATTAGTCCCATAATCAAGAAAGAAAGGTGATTAATAATCTTACAAAGTAAAATTCATGAAGGTTTACATGTACGGTGTTATGTTAACCAAGTCAGGTAATTAAAAAGGTGTAATATCACTCAAAAAAGGCTTTAAAAATAATGAAGTACTGATTTAGGGAAGTGACCAAGTTGTCCAACCTCTTTTTAGATGGAAACAAGATAAAAGACCAAAATATTTGCATTTCAGTTAGATAAGGGTTCTATGAATTCAGGGGAGCTTTGAAAGTGTTAGATAAGTTAAGCTTGAGCTTCTAGAGTTGTGTGAAGATTACCTAAATTTCTCTAAGAATGGTGTTTAGGGACAATGGTCCTAGAGTGTGATATGGTAGCCTTAGAAACAAAATGATGACTTTTTATCATGGTTGAGATCTAAAAGGTGATGAAATGTATGAATGAAGAAAAAATGAAGGTGTATCAGTTGAGGGGGAGCTATTGTGATGCTTCGTCAAGTCTAGAGGATCAATTTTTTTTGTTGTTAGAGTAAAAGAAGGAAGAATACAGTCCCAGGGGGAGCTTCTTGAGTCAAGTAAGTCAAGTTTTGCATTGTTTCCATTCTATATAGTATTTTTTTTTCACTTATCATGTTGTTTCATCATTGTAACCATTATCATAGATGGAAAAGGGGTAGAGAAGAATTAGAAATATAAGAATAAGGTCATGTGTTTGTTCATCAATGTTTCTAAAGATGGTTGCCATCAATGAAAAAGGGGGTGATTTTTGGCCATTGTATGGTTATGTTTTCATTGATTTTAACCCCCATTGATTGGAAAGGGTGTCATGAGTCTCTATTAGGTGTCAATCAGATGCCAAACATGAAGGTTGATTGGTAGTGTTAAGATTTGGTGAGTCTAGGAGGTCTCGGTGCATGGTCTAGTGTGTTGAGTCATTGTATGAGCTCTCTTGAGTTTTTGGAGGTGATTCATGAAGGTAATTCATGGTTCCATATGATGTTTCATGAGTGTTTACAGGTCTACATGTGATAAAAAAGGTTAGTTCATGAGTTTTCATGGTGGATTCAGGTCATTCAAGGCTTGTTTCTAGCCCTGGAACATGCAAAATGAGGCGGAGATGTGAGTTTTAGACCAAATAAGTCCTATTGTAGCATGTTAATAGTGTTTTGACATTTTACCTAAGGTTTATGGTGAGTTTCAGGTCTACATTCAGTTGTTAGATACATATTTGAGGTCCTTGGGAAGTAAGAAGTGAGAAATAGGCAGTTTAACATAGGTAAGTCATTGTGGATGGAGAGTTCTCAGAATATTTGAGATATGTGGTGAGTTATGGAAAGTTATAGGATAGTTTTTCATGATGCTTCATGAAAAATTTCATGTCATTATGAAGAATATGTTTGAAGATATGCAAGTTTTGGTGAAACCAGGTAAGTTGTGTGTGATTTTCAAGCAAAGTTGGACCTTCTGATGCTCATTGTGAACTGTATGCTTTGCATGGGGACCTGAGATATTTGTAATATATTAATAGGTTGGTTATGAAGGTTTCAAAAAAATAATGAGGTGGTTTTATCATCACATTTTTATGAACGATCGTTAAGAAGATAAAGTGGTTTGAAACCCTAGTTAAACCCTAGCTAGGAGTAGCTTGCAGAAAAGTGATTATTGTAGCCCAAAGAGTTTTTTGATTGATTACTAAAAAATTATGATTGGATGTTTTAGAGGAATCTTCTATATTTCCAGAAAGTTATGTTAGAGCATGTGGTGATATGTGGGCCCCACCTAAAAATGTAAGTTTATGAAGAGTTCCAGTTTGTGGAAAATTTTTCCAAATGAGGTAATGAATAAATTTCCATTTATGAAATAAAAAGAGTTTTTATATATGTAATGATATATTAATATCTTGGTTGAGGTGAAAAAGTGCAAGTTGTGCCCTATTTAGGAGGACTGATTTTTGGGGCAGTTTGGAGTAGCTTGTCAGTAAAATTGACATTGCAAGAGCTAGAGGGGAGTTAGGAATCCATTCAATTTTTTTTGTGAATATTTCCAAAGATATTTCCATTGTATATATCAAAATTTAATATTGGACAAGGTATTCAAAATTTATGACCTGTTCTTTGAGGGTCAAATTTGGAGGATGCTCATTCTAGCAGGGTGCAAGTAGCTACATAAGGTAAAGTGATGATTCTGAGTTCTTCAATGATTGGTGAAGGTTTTTGAGGTCTTATTAATCATTTATAAGTATGTTACATTATTTGTTTCAGTTTGGAAGTGAGTTTTGGTATGTTGGAGCAAGTTGGGCTAAGTGTCAGTTCTTGAGTCCAAGTAGAGATAAAAAGCAGTTTGTAGAGATGGAACTGTTTGGAGGCCTTCCACTTGGAGTTGGAAGGAGTTATTATATGTTATGGAAATTTAATTTAGATATATTTCCAATGAGGTATGGTTTGAGTCTTGGTGAGGTGTTTTGATAGTGTCTTTCAGGTCATTTTGTGAAGAAAGTTTGTAGCTTTTATTTCAGGACAATCTTGTTCTTGTTGAAGTATTGAGTTGTTTAGAGACATGAGATGGATTGGGTGATGCTTGATATCACTTAGAATGTGAAGAGGAATTAATTTTTAATATATTTAATCCATTTAGAGTCCTTGAAAGTGTCATAAAAGGTGTTTACTCAATTAATTTTGGAAACTACTTTTTGGGCACTTTGATTTGGTGAAGACAAAAGTTGAGTGTGGTTTGAACATGTGGATGTTTCATGAGATATAACTTGTTTTTTAGTGTAATAAATTCCTTCCATTCCATATAGTGGTTATATGCAATATTTTATGTGTTATTGGGTGTGCTTGAGGCCCAAATGTTAAAATGGGTTGTTGATAGTAGTTGTTTGGTGAAGGTAATGAGCCAGTGGGCCCATTAAACAAAATAATTTGATTGGTCCATGATAATTGTGACAATTTATGATATTTAAATGTTATTTTAAAATTTATTAATGATTTTTAGATATTTCATAAAAAATATTTTTGGGATTAGGAGATTAGTGTCATCCCAATGGAAGAGTTTTGAGGATTTTTGGTGCATGGATGAAGGGTTTTGGCTAGGAAAACCTATATGGGTCATATGTGACCATTGTAATGAATTTAATTGAATGTTATATTGGTTTATGGGTTGAATTTATCATGAGGTACTGACCTCCTTTGTGTTAGAGAGAAGAAATGCATATAAAAGTGAAGTTTGAGCTCATTTGGTGAGCTAGTCTTGCATGGGTGAAAAGTGCAACCCATAGGTGAGTGAAACAGGTATGAGGGAATATTTTGAAGAGATGATCAGATGTGTTATAGGTTTAATAATTTATAAGATATGTGTGCAATTTTTTAGAGAAACAAGTCCATGAAAGACCTAGAGAGAGCAAGTTGAAGAAGGTGTGCTTGAGAGAGGGTTTGAAGGAATTTGGAGCTGAAATTTGGGATCACTATCAGTTGTGGTATCAACATATTTTCAGTGGTCATACTTTTGAAAATATCTTATGATGATTCATATTCATAGGAGTATCTTTTTGTGAGTCATATCAACAAGGGTTTAGGGGTTGGTGCTCCTTGTGGGGTTGGTGCCTCACTAAAGAAATATCTTGTGATGTGTAATATTCACTTGAGTCCTTTGTTGTGTATAATATCAGAAAAGGTTTAGGGGTTGGTGCTCCTTTTGGGTTTGGTGCCTCACTAAAAAAATCTTGTAGGATGTGTAATATTCTTGCAAGTCCTTTCTTTGAGTAATATAAGCAATGATTTCAGTGGGTTTTCTTCCCCTTGAGGGTTTCCCACTTATATCTGGTGTCTTGTGCTTCTCTCTCACATGTGATTTTTTATTGCACACATAATAATTTACATGGTTTATGGATATTGAATGGTTAAGTTGAATGATGAATCTAAGCAATGGAAATTCACTTTTTTTATAAGAACCTTATCAGGGTACAAAGCATAAAAAATAATAACATTCCATGATACTTTGCAATGTCCCTTCTCATATCTCAAAACAAAGAAAAATGATAAATCTCCATGCTCCTCATAATGTCATAACTGTCCTTTTACCATGATTGACAACCTTAAAACACAAGCTAATTATAAAGCTACACACTCCTCACAATGTCATAACTTTAATATCTCCTTTTAACCATTGTGAACCACGAGCCAATGAGAAAGATCCATGCATTTTCAAAATTTAGACTATTCAATAACCTTGACTAGCTATTGTGAATCACAAACCAATAAGGCATCTCCACATACATCTCATGTTAGATCTCTCTCTCTTTCATGCTTTCCTTTCATTGGTTGCTCCTTCGCATCATAAATTATATCTAGGTGGACTAAAACTATTAGATCCATATAAATTCCACCATGTATAGTGCCTATTGACTTGTCAGACCACACAAACCCGAAGCCTTATTGAACTCCATTTATTTCAAGGAATTGAGGTATGTGAAATGCATATGCCTTGAAGAGTGATGGAATGGTGACGAATTTCCAATACTTGATGCTTGTTGTTGAAATTTATGACCAAATGAGCGTCACATGACCTTTTTAAAAATAACCTGTTAATGGATTAGTTGAGCCTCCTGTGATTTTTTAACTGCCAATGGTCAATGTTTAGAGCGATGGAATTTGAAAACCATTTAAACATTATAAGCTTGTTTATATGGATAATTCCATGAGCTATCAAACTTAACCTCATGTGATCTATGATTTTTTAGGATTCCCTCTCAAGTGAATATGTTTTCCAATAATACCTCCATAATTATAGTCCCTAGCTCATGAAACCCATCCATATAAGTCATTCCCAAGAACTCATTCACACTCATTACATTTCTTTTAAATTCATCAACTTTTTTAAAGGAATTGTGTTGTGTTGAATCTATCAAATATTTCCTTCCAACTAGGTTCATGAATTATAATGAATGGTATTGATTATCAAGAACTTAAAAGATTTGATTTGATGCCTTGTTAATTGTTCATACTTCCCATTATTGCTAAGAAGTTCTACCATTCTTCCATTCAGGACTTGCATTTTATCCTGAGTAGCTGAAATTTTTTTTGCACCCCTCTTCAACGATTAACCAAAAAATGGTCAACATATTTGATTAATTTGTGGACTTGGTTTCTTACAAACCAACTAGAACCCCTTAATCTCATTTTTAGCCATGAAAACATCTTGTACATCATGAGTTAAAATTTTCCATGTGTGGCCAAGGATGAATAACAATGAAAAATACTGAAAAATGCTCCTTGAAAAATAAGAAATAACAACAACAATCTGTACACAATTACACTTGGAGGAAATATAAACTCCTACAAGGAACACCATTTAAATTGGTAGCCATTATTGAAAGCAATAAATGCATAAATATGTGTATGAAACACTTAAGAGGAAAACATGGGAAACTTAGGTACAATGTCAACTTATCTCATTTAGAAACAATGCTTCAAATGAATCCCATTGACTGGGATCAAAAGCTCTTCTCCATATGTTCTTGTAAACTGGAGAGTATTATGTGTCTTGCATCTAATGATGATGTATGGTCCACTCAAAAATGAATCAAACTTTGTGTGAGTACCTAGTTTTACTTTATCTTCATCCCACTTCAACACTAAGTCACCTTCATTAAAAACTCTTTAATTGCCCTTCTATTTAAATTTCCTCTTAATTTGATCTTGATTTAGATCCATAGACAACATAGCTTGATTCTTGATATCTTCAAGATCCTTGAGTTGTGCATACCTCACCTCCATGGGCTCATTATCCATTAATCCAACTTTATGCATTAGTTCCAAAGATGGAAGCTCAAGAGAAATAGGAAACTTGGCTTCTAAGCCATAAACCAACTTGAAATGTGAATTTAAAATTGATATTTTATGAGTTATTATATCAGCCCATAAGGCTAGCTTCAACTTGGTATGCCATGTTTTCCAATTTTTATCTGTAGTTCTTCTAATTATCCTTAGTAGATTTTTATTTGTAATTTCTACCAATCCATTGCCTTGAGGGTAATAATTGGATGATTTAATCAAGAAAATGCCATTATGAACAGCCCATGTATAAATATTTCACCTGCAAAATATTTTGAATCATCTGAAATTATAGTAGAAGGAACACCAAACCTAGTTATTATGCCTTCGCAAAAGTCCAATATGCTTGTCTCATTAGCTTCTTTCAAAGCAACTACTTCAATCCACCATGTGAAATTATTAGTTGTGGTGATTATCCATCTATGCCCCAAACATGAAGGTGGGTTTATGATACCTATGAATTCTAAACCCCATTGAGAAAAAGGCTCATTTCCCAATAAAAAAGTTGGAAACTTAGATGTAAAATTAAGGGGACCCTTTCTTGTAGTTGTTGTATGAAATGAATTTTTTTTTCTAATTATCCTTATACTCATATTTTGTGGTGATGGTGATGGAAATGGCATAATTTTTATAAAACTAAAAAATGGATTAGAGGAAAATAAGGCACTATAATTTTAATTGATATGAGAAAATTGAAATTAGAAACATAATAAGAATCAAATAATTGAAAAGTATAATCAAATTTTAATAAAAACATTACCTATATGCATAGTTTGCAGCTAAGATGCAAATGGAGCCTACTATTATGGTTGATGAGTAGAACAAAAGGAGTGACACTGGTAGTTGTGATCAAACCCTAATTCACCATTAAAGATGTAAATTTATCACTTTCTACATTTCAAAAATTAAATAATTTAAAATAAAACCTTTAAATGGGAAAGATACCTTAAGGAGCTGAAGAGTGTTTTTGATACCATGTTTCATAAAATTCATATATAGTCCTAACCTCACTTAAAAACTTAATATTTAACTAAAATAATATATACATTAAAATAAATTGAAATATGTAAATTCCTATGAGCATCGAAATTTTCATTGTGTCAATTAGATGAGGTGTTAGGGAAATCCTCATCCATTTTACTTGAGAAGTTCTTAATAGTGGGGCTAATTGCTTTGGATGCTCCATAAAATCTCTGTACTCTGGTGGTAAATGTCCTCTTATAGCATGATGCAAGAGCATCACTTGTACAAATGTAAAGTTTGTTTCCTAGTAATTTTTTGTGTTGTGTCCATTTGTAATCTCTATGTTTGAAATAAGTGTATTTTGGATGTTTTCCTCCAAAACCACATTTCAAATATTCAAACTAGTTTTATAATGTATCCTATAACTAGGTGTTAGTATGTTATTCATCTAGTTGTTATTATAGATATACTAATATGTAATAAAGGGTTCATAAAGCATGTATTTATTTGTAAATGACTTATAATATCCTAACTAGACCCTAAACTCCACCTAGTTAGTCTAAATCCTATTTATGGGGGGTGCATTAGCTAGGAAATATCCTAGCACGTGCATTCATATTAAGGTAATTAAAATTGATAAAAGTAAAGTCAATATATCGGTAGACATGAAAGGGTGAAAGGGTTTGATTTATTAATATTTTTAATCAGGAATTGGGGGTAGGTTAGAGAGATGGGCCAAAGGATAGGGAGGTTTCTATAAGAATAAAACTTTTGAACCCTAGTTTTTAAAATTAAATACCTTAAAATTGCAAAAAGAGTGTAGTCATAAAGTTAAATTATAAGCTCTTTTTGAATAAGGAAATCTCAATTAAGATATTTCTCACCAAGAAATGATAGGATGGTAGAAAACTAGGATTGAGTATGTTTTTCAATATAAGTAATATTATTTCACCATCTTAATTATTTGAAGAACTATTGATAAATTATTAAAGCTTAACATTTATAAGGTAATTGGTAATAGGTCTTAGATGGATTCAAAATCTCTTTCGAAATAAAATTTGTATTAAGAAAATAATAATTGAGTGAGAAACATGATATATTTTCTATTTGATATATTAGGGTAGAAATAAAAAGGGCTAAATAAAATTATAATGGAAAAATGGGTTGGTAAGGTACATGGAAAAAATAGGGGGTGTTTTCATTCTAATAATATAATGGGAGGGAGTATTATAAATTGAATAATTAAATGTAGAAACTAGCATTAAGGGTACCATTCGAATGAACGTGTTATAACATAATGTTACTAAGTGAACCCCCCGTGATCCTAGTTGAGTTAGGTGGGTGTGATCCATAACTAATGTCTTTCTCACTATTATTATGATGTATTCGAATGAAAAGAGGATGGTGGATTTAGAAAGGGTTTTAAAAGAGTGGGTTTCTGGCAGATCCAAGAGGATCAAGAAGTCATGTACTTTCATTGAGTTGATATAGGAAGAGACTTTTCTTGAGCATGAAATCATGTATCTACGAATGATTGTGCATTAATGGATGATTCTTGGTTATGTTTGGCTTGATGAATTATGTTTTTAGGTATGAATAAGGTTTTGAATCAATGATAATAATATGGTAATGAATGGAAGCATGTGAAAACCATTGGAGACCATGAAAATGTCATACTGACAGAGGTAAGAAAATAGCTTGTAGTATTTCCTTATTATGTTAGAAAGGATAAAACATGCATAAATGGTATTATACTCAATAAAAAAAGTTGAAAATTAGTGTGAAGGTAGTTTTAGGCATGAAAAAATGTTTCATAAATTTTTAGAGCAATGGAGGAGTTTTGATAGGTCAAACATAAAAAACACACTCATAAACCCTTGTTTTGTGTAAGAAAGAAATCAAAAAATCTTGTGAATCATGTTGATGAAGGAATAATATCTCAAATCTCATTAAAGGATAAATTTTCTGCTCTTAAAAAAAGAAATTTCGGAAGTGGAATTAAGTTTTGGAAGCTTATAAATCTTGAGTTATGAATTTATTTAGATTTCTGCCTTGTGAATTCCCTGTTTTGGAAAAATTTCTAAAAACTCAACAATTTTGGTTTTATCAATAAAGGGTACTAGGATATGTAATTATATTTTATTGGTTGCTTATGGTTTTCTCCAGACATGAAGGTCAGAGAGCTAAGAAGGGCTAATAAAGAGACCTAGTCAAAATAGTATTTTGAGGATAAAAGGGGATTGGTAACGATTTAAGCCCTGAAACTTGGTAGAAATCTAAATTATAATAAAAGGTATTGGAATAATTTAGCTTCCAAGCTTGAGTCATTGGATTTTATGTTTTTTTGTCAAAATTTTCTCTTAAGAAGGGCTACAAGGAAGGTTTAAGGCCTAGCATTAGAGTTTTGTAACAAATGATGGTTTGATTTGTTTTGAAGAGCTTAGACATGTTTATCAGCTGTATTTGAGTATATCAAATGTGTTCTTAACCTTTTGTGTATTCATTTGATGTATTTAATCCTTTTGAGAAATATTTATTTTCTTGAGATAAGGAAAAGTTCTTGAGTTTTGTTGATTTGGCATGATGAATAACTTAACTAATGATTTGAGTTATTGAATCGGTGTCTTATGAAGAGTGTATGTAGGGCTCTACATCATAGAATCCTCTCTTCCAAAAGAAAATGCAACAGTTATGTCATGTTATAATTCAAAACATTATTAATATATAATATAAACTATAAAAGAATATGATTATGAATGAAAATTATTATGAAATAAGTCATCATAAATTTTGGACTCACCTCATACTACTCAAGGGTCATGGACATAATATGAGCTTTATGTGGAGTGTTTTTTAAGGAGGGGTGTTGTGTAAATTGTAAAGATCTTCATAATATAATGTATGAATTAAATTGGTGGATATAATACAAGGAATGGCATTCAAAAGGTAATGAATGACTAAGGTTATTTATTATCTTGGAGGATGAGAAGGTCCACTAATCATATTTTTGTCTGTTAAGGGTTTGAACAATATAAAAAAAGGCCCAGTTTGGAATGTTTGTATGTTATCCCTGCAAAATATTTCTATCTTGGAAAAATTACACGATAACATGCAGAAAAGGGTGACTAAAATATTGAATTGAAATTACACTTTTTGAAGGATTTGGGGAATCTCTAAGTATAAGAAAAAACAATTTTTTTAAAGATATAATAAATTAAAAACTCAAAGTGCATAAAATAAAAAAATTGTTGAAATATGATTATGAAAAAACATATCAGTAGTTGCATCCATAGAAAATTCATAGTCAGACTCAAAATACTTGATGTCATCATCCATTAATATGGTCTTAGTTGTGATAGCATCCACATCTTTGTTTGGTAATCTTATCAAAAGTTCAATGTCTTCGTGTCACACCCTGTATTTTCATTTTGTTTTGTTACGAAGATAAGTTGTAATGTATTAAATAATTCATGATTGTAAGTGAATTAATGTTGTTACAGGGTTGAGTTTGCAGTTACATAGATGTACACATTTTACAAAAGGATATATATACATGTGTGTAGGTCCATACCCACCATCATAATCACACTTTTCATCTTGAAATCACTTATTATTCAATACTTGTAGCTTAGTTTTGTTCTACTTTTTTGTATGATTCTAATTTACCTTGCTTGTTGTAGGTAATGATTTGACAATGTTGACGAATCTATAAATGGATGCATCTTATATTATTTTCAATGTTTGTAAATGATTGTTATTATTTTGATGGTATGACTAACCTTATTGTGTTTGTTATGTCGGTCAAATACTACAAAGCAGTAAAAATAGTCTTCATTGTTGTATTGGTAATTTTCTTCATCATCTATGTGAACATTGCTTATTTTTTAACCTGTTTGGTAATGTTATTAAACATGAAAGCAATATTGTTGCTAAGCTAGTTGTAATCATTCCTTGTTGTTTGGCATGGTAATGGTGAAGTAGCACTATTTTACACTTATTAGTCGCATGCCATAATATCAACTAATAATTAAGGCTAGACATTAATATAGTTATTTTATTTGTGGCAAGCTTAAACATTAAACTTAATGACTTGAAATGGTCATGGACCATATGAAGATGGAATTATAACATTTAAATGATTTTAAGGAGCATGGTCTCTAGTCATATTATTTGGCATTATCATTAATTAGTTATTACTCTCATCGACCACACTATGTATAATAAAGGAAATTGATTTTTTTTTTTGTTTAAAATCTTTGACCGATCGTATATTTGCACCAAAAATTTGATAATGGTTAAGCCTTCAATTTTTTATTATTATTGATTTGGACATAGTCTGACATGAAAATTTTGGATATTGTATAAGTTTTAAGTAAAAAATGGGACCACTTGATAACACCGTCTAAATTTGAGGGATAAATTAGAAAGGAGGTGGCGAGTTTTGCCAGGCCACTACGTGGAACTTGCAAAAATTGAATGGCATTTATGAGGGACACCTAACTCCTTGACATATGAAAGCTTCTTAGAGAAGCTACGAGGCATGCATTGAAGGTTTCATTTTTTATTATTTTGTTTTTTTAATGAGCTTATTTGGCGAGTTGTGCGTGGAGGTTTTGAAGATATTTTCAGTTTGGATAAAATTAAGTCATCTTTTCTAAAAATAGAATGTATGTATCTTGAGAATAATTGGAATTGATTTATTTATAAAGGTGATACATTTTGAGAATTTGGGGTTTAAATTTATAGAGATTTGTTGGGTTGATTGGGTGGAGGATTTTGCAAGGAATAGAGAGAAAAGGTTGTAGAATATTTATCAGGCTAACATGCATGGATTAATAATTATTTCCATTGTTTTTTTACTACAAAATTGATGAATATTGATTTGGTTATCCTGTTACTTGATTTGTGTGTTTGTTCATTGCGAGTTTGAGTGAAAAACATAGAAAAAAATGTTGTATATGCTTCCTCATATTGAGTATTGGGAAAAGGTATGAAATAAGGCTCTCTTTTGATAGTAGGTAGTTGGGAAAGGATGGATTCTTATGAAAATTTGTAAAGGAAATTTATAAAATTGTAGTTTTTTATGGGTTTGTATTATTTACAGATATAACTATATGATCTTGTTTATAATGCATTTTATGAAAACTTGGAACAAGTATTTGAGAAGTTAATGTGAGAATTAATTTTCTTTAATGGGTTCGTGTAAAGATGTTAGATTAAAATTATATGTGTGTGCATATTTATTTTATGTAACTTTATTTCTGGAAATGGTTGTTAAGTAAAGAGCCCCTTGTTGTTTGGATTTTATTTGATAATGTCAATTGAAAGGATACTGAGAAATTTAGCATTACATACTAACAATTGTGTATTATACTCCTTAATGTTGAAAAATTGTTGCAATGGTCTCAATAAGTTGGAATCAATATTTTTTGAAAAGCTCTTAGCCAGTTTAACAGTTGAAAAATATGAGTTATAGAACAAGAATTGAACTAGTGTGTGTTCATCTAGACCTAGGCTCATTATTGAGTTCTTAAGATGAAGAGTATTTTTCCTTTGCTTCCTGTTATGAAATCTCTCATCATATGTATAACAAATTTGAGTATTGCATGACTTTGTGAAAAAGTTTAGTATTGTTTTATTGGAAAATACCTTTTTAACTTATAATTCATTGTAATGATTTTGTCATTTCCTGTAATGGATAAGGTTTCCTTATGATTGAATATCCTCTTGAAGAGAATTTGTGTGATCAAGTTTGTTAATAGTTGGAGGATCATTGGATTATTTTCATTGTCGAATTTCTATTGAAATTCCATTAAAATATTCCAAGGTTTGGTAACTTCCCAAGTAGAGTAGTCTTGAAAGATCTCTTAGCTAAATCTTTGGAAATATGGTTATGAATGTACTTTGAATACAAACTATCATAATGTCTTTGCAAAAAGATTATTGGAAATAAGAAAGTTTACTGTTGATTTATTATTAAATAATAGTTGTCTACAATTCATAGTAATCTTCTTTATTTTAAATTCTTTATTAAGATGATGGGGTAATATGAGGTCGAGATTGGTTAAAAGATAGTAAGGTGTTTTATCCTTATTAATAGAGTTCATATTTCTTGATATTGATGTGATAATAAACTCTATTGAAGTTATTAATAATAAGTCAAAAAGATATTACTTATTGTTTTAAATTGATGTTGTTGGAAATAGTGGAAACAACATTAGATTCAATTTTTTATATGGTGGAAAACCATATCTATTAATTATATTATGAAAATATGATTGTATCATAAGATAATTGTATTTTATATTCATCTAGTTTGTTGTAGACACCAAATTTGTGTCTTACGACACCCTGTGCCCCGCATCTCATTTCGCAACCTAACCTCACCACCTAAACCTTACATAATTATCTATTAATTACCTTATAATTAATAAATCCACATCTCCAAACCTACCACCTCATTTCGCCACCTCATCATGACCTAGCCCTAACCCTAAACTAACCTAATTAAGACCTATAACTTGGTCTACATCCACACCCATGACTAATTACTCCTCACCCGCACCAAAACCAACGTAATAATGACTTGACCAAGCCCACAACTAATCCCTGGAGAGAAAAGGAGGGAAAGTTGGCTATTTTACTAAAAATAGCCCACTTTGACTTAACCGACAACGGTTCCTACTCGACTACCGTCGGTTACGTAACCGCCATTGGTTCCCTATAAATGACCTCCCCCAACCAAAAACAAAGGATCAGAATTCATTTGAAAGATCTGGAATTCACTTAGCAAGACAGAGACAAGTGAAGAAAAGAGAAGAGTTTGCAGAGAAGGACATCAAGCCCAAGACTGCAACTGAGTAACCAGAGCACAGCGACACTCATCCAAGCATTGGGAGAGAAGATAGCTCACTTTTGATTGTCAAATCATCCTACCTGAGCCTTGCCTTTGTCATCGCAGTCCTTGGACCTGTATCTTCATTAGGAACTAGTAAGTAGTGTCTTGTACATTTTTAAATACCATTTCTTGAAATTCTGATTCATAGTAATTATAAGCTCACTCCTAGATATACTACCCGATAGCACCTTACATCTAACTTTCATTCCTCTACCCTTACATTGCCCCAAGAATAGCTCCCAAACTCGTTGAGTCTTCTCCATCACCCTATTACCTACCCCTAATCATTTACCAACCTTATAAACACCATAACCGCCTTATAGCCAACCTTCATTGAAAGCCCCTAAACCACTGCCCTTATCAATATCGGTTATCAGCAACTGGTACCGGTGTTATAACCACAATCGGTTATACAGTGACTGGCATCGGTCACTGTGACTCAAACCAAAACCAACCTTTCCTCTATTGCTTTTTAACGAGGTAACTAAAGTGTAATTTTGCAATAACTTCTTTGTTATCATTTGTGTTAATTCATATTAAAAAGGGAACTGACCACCTTCGAAAGGAAGTCTAATATTTCTTGGGCCCAAGGCAGTTCCCTCATTTATTGTTTAACTAAAATCTGGTGGTCTTGTAATCTTACTTACAGGTAGTCCTTCCTAGACAAAAAGGAGTTCTTTGCACTCGGTCTGATCTCTCTCTACGGTACGCGCACACCCTCCCAACACTCAACAGGTATTCCTCCTAGCCCTAACCTTTATCTGTTTCTCAAGAGAATGAAAGGATAGAAGCAACTCTATTCTAAGAACGGAAACATTCTGTGCGAAACATTTTGGCACGCCTGGTGGGACCCTTCTCGGGTTTCTTTCTTTCTTGCTTGCTTTCATATAGGGAGCACACTTGCTATTTTCTTCTTCTAAATATTCACAAGATATTTTGTTATTTTGGTAAAATAATTTGTCTTTCTTCCTCATCTTTTCTTTAGTGAAATTCATCTCCTTTGCTTCATTGAATATCATTTTTGATTTGGGTTTAAAACACGTGCATCACATGTTTGCTTGATGTTTTTAATTCTAGTGAACATAGATTAAGTAACAGGTCATACACGTGGGGGTGATATCCACGGTATTGACAAGAAATTAATCTTACTTTCACTGCACAACACATACCAAATCACATCATAATCAACACAACAGCTCAAACATCCCTCCTTTTTCCGTGGTATTCCTCCACCCGATTGAGGTAAGCTTATAAGCCAAAACAAACTTGACATTTCCCTTAGGTCTTTTGTTTAGGATTGACATCATCTTGCGTCTAAGGCATAAGCCCACAATAATTAAAACTAATCCTAGGGTTAGTCTCTTGATTTGCTTGTGCACCTTGCTTGTTTTTAGTTCTGTGTCTCTGTCATACACTATTTCAGTAATCACTTCAGAATAGTTTGGTGGGTATACTAAGCATTGTTAATCCCAAACCAGTAGCTTCTTACATATTCTCTTTGCTTTCACAGTGACTGACACCGGTCCTATTCTACCGACATCGGTTAACTGATCGACACTGGCTATAGTCTGACCGACATCAGTTATCTGACTGATATCGGTTACTGTCTTTCACAGTTCCCAAAAAACCAGCAACCTACCAATTCCAACATTTTGTTCTTGTTTCTGTTCCTCATAGATTGAATCCTTGCTATGTACTCTTGTCCATGGTTGTTATCACTTGAAAACAAGCCGCAACCATGGTTTCACATGCCTATTCCATGCCTTTGCCTGAATCACCCCCTTCACATCCTATGGGGAATCCTATGGACACTAGTGATGTTCCCAAGATCCCTGTAGGAGATAAGGACTTTGCCAAATTTTTGGATGTTAATCCTAGCGCCGTATAGTACTATTTGTCTCATACCCCTGACCGTACGCCTGACGGTCAACTTCTCGTTGGTATGCCTATTAGTATAGCTGCTCACTTAGCTCCTTCCCCACCTAATAACTCCGCCTTACCTTCTTCATCCTTAGCCCTGTCTCCCAACTTAGTGGCTTCGGGGGTTCATATGGCACAAATTGGCTTTCCTTTGGTTAATCTAGGGCCCCACATATCATTACCGCTGACTGCTCCTACCTTGTCTCTCTCGCAGACTGCCCCTTTCATAACTTGCTCTCTGCCACCTATCCACATGAGCTTTCCTTCTCAAGCTCTGCCCACCTTTTCATTTCCACACACTTATCCAGTGGCTTCAACATCTTATATAGGACATCCCTATTTGGTCGCCTCAACATATTCGTCATCAATACCTTATCAACATTTAACCCCACCATTGTCTAGTAGTGGCTCTTGGCCCAATCCTCCTCTGTTTACGACAACCGCACCATCATCTTACCCAACCACTGATTTAATCAAAAAAATGATGGACAAGATGCAAAATCTGGAGGCTTCTGTTTCAGGAAGCCGTAGCACCCTGACATACGAGCAAGTTTTTCAGGAGCCTATTCATTCTTTTGTCCCCCTTCATTCATATCCTCCTCAATGGGAATTACCAAAATTTACTCGTTTTAATAGTAAGGAGGATCCTCAACAACACTTGTGATCATTTAGACATGCCTGCTATTTGATTGCTCATGACGATGCCTTATTACTCCACACCTTTCCTATGTCCTTATCAGGACCCACCTTGGAGTGGTACAGTGCTTTAACCTAGCACTCAATCTTCTCTTTTAACCAATTAGCCCAATCTTTCTTGGATCATTTCTCCATTAATATTGCTAAGAAAGTATCCATGACCGATCTCTATGCCATTTGACAATTTTAAGATGAATCTATCACAGATTTCATTGGATGATGGCGGGGCCTCATCAACCAACTCACTTGTGCCTTACCTTAGGCCGAACTCATCGAACTCTTTACGTGGGCCTACGCTAAGCACATTTCTCCCACCCTCCAAATTCAAATTTTCTGCACCTTTGAAGAGGCCTTTACTATGGCTTGGAAACTAGATATTCGAGCCTTAGAGGAAGAGAAATTGCGGTTGTGCAACAAAAACCCTAATTTTTGAACCCAAGACTCCAACAAACCCAACACCACCAATTCTCATGCATCGACTGCTTCGAAATCAAAAGGAGCTGTACACATGGTGATGGTCAAATCCCAAGCACCGTCTAGTACCCCACCAAAAACCACCTATAAGTATAAAGCCGAGCCCATAAATTACACTCCCTTGGGAGAAAATTATGGTGTGATCTTGGAAAAATTTCTCAAAGCAGGAGCTATCACCTTGCCTCCTGTTAAACCTCACTCCGGGTTTGATTCCACCCGCACTATACCTTCTTGGTACAAAGAAAATGACTTCTGTAACTTCCACTACGTGAAGGGACACAGTCACGAAAACTGCAAGATGTTGAAAAACATAGTGCAGGAAATGGTTGATGCAGGGGATATAACTCTCGATAATCCTAATGCCCCTGCTAACCGAAATTTGAAAATCTTCAACAAACCATTCCCAAACCACTCATCTAATAGAAACATAAACCAAGATATCTTAGCCGAGGAGAGTGTTCATGAAATCCATGTGGTCTTCGACTCCCAACCAAAAGCTTATATCAAGGAAATTCTGAATCAAGCCTCTTCACTAACACAGGGAGCTGCACCCCCTTCACCACCATCAAGAAAAAATGATAATCTTGCCATTCCTTTACCCATAAAGGAATTAACCGCCCAGAGTTCTCTTCTCATGAATGAGTCTTCTTACACCACATCCCTACAATATTATGAGCGGATGTTATCTAACTTATCTATTTCCAAAACATCTTGTTCCGTCACTCTTGCTGTAAAAGAAGAAGGCTTGCCACTGTTTCTGTCATCCTTAGAAGAGAAACCTCTCGAACCAACATCACCAAATTCTTTAATCATGACAGATCCCCTCAAACATGCCCTCCTACCTATTAGTTCTTCATCGCCTAAATCTTTTCAGTGACCAGTTGACCTCTTAACACCCATTGATACAGTGCCTCATTTACCCCCTGTATCACACCCACAGTGGACAGGAATCACAACCCACCTCTCTTAAATACAACAGTTCTTCTTCACATGTGAAAATTGTCATCCCTTAGAAGCTAGACGTGTCCTATGGGAGCGCTTGAGTACACCATGATCTACTCAAATGCAGATGACTGATCCAGACACCTCTACCATATACCTGATGTGTTTACAAAAGCTCAAAATGCCTATGTCCTCATCTTCACCCCCTCATCTCTACCGAATACCTCATCCACCTCTATTAACCTAACCAAACCTTCCCCTACACTTGGAACTTCACCAATACCCAGCCTAACACACCCACCTAAACAATTAGATTTATCCAAAAATAAAGCCGTCCACCCGCCTAGGAGACAAACCCAATCTCCTCAAGTTCAATCTATGCCTCTGTCACAACTAAAACCCTAGCCATCACACCTACCTTCTATATTGGGACCTCACCCCTCCACCTTCCCTCAATACATCATACCTCCTGTGTTTTCTTTAAAACGACTTGCACCTTCTGCACCCATACAAAGATCCATGGGTGTATCAACACCATCACCCCAAGTATCATGTCCACCTATCAACCCTAAACAAACTCCATCATCAAAGGATTTGTTTGCTAACACACCTCTTTCTCCGTGGTTGTTTCCTACCACCACGCCATCTGTGGCCTCATCATCTAACCAGCTAAACATAACTTCTGCGCCGATGAAGCCATGTTTAGTTAAATTTAATTATCAAAACCCCTTATCTAAACCACCACCCGTTCAAACCAACCATACCCAACCATTAACAAAACCCACCCAATCAATAACCTCATCTTCGTCTGACTTTGACCCGCTCAAAGGATCTTACGCCAAGATCCTTGATATTTTGGTGGAAAATGTGACCATTTCCCTACCCCCACTTAGACCCTATGATCCATCTAAACCTCAACCTATAGGTTATGAGGAGTCTAAAATCTGCGCTTACCACCGCACACTAGGACATGATGTAGAGGGATGCAAAGCTTTGAAAGCCATCCTTTGTCAGTCACCTCTCTCGGATAGAAAGGTTAAGAAAGAAAACTTACGAAGGGAAAAACCTTTAGCTTCAATCCCCTCTCCTATACCACCTGTCCCCACCTCACCAAAATCTATCATTATTGCAACCCCACCTCTCGAAGACAATGACTTATCCCTACCATCTTCCTCCTCTCATGTTCACGAGATCAACATGATTAGTATTGCTACTCGAGGGTAGAAAAATAATGGGAAAGCTAAAGAAAGCACACCTGCGGCCTCTCTTTCTCCATCCGCCATCCCGATTGCACCACCACCTAAAGTGGTTATTCATGGACCTACCTACCCTGTCTATGATGGAGTTTCCCAACGTACCATGATCAAACAGCTTCACCAATCACATGTAAAAATGACACTGTATGATCTCATTCAAACCTCTGAATCTCATCGACAAGCTCTCATTGAAATCCTTCAAGGGATAGAGGTCCTACCTAATGAAACCTTGCCCGTTGCCTCCATTTTAACACCCAACCATGTTGCTTCTCTCACCAAACAATCTACCACTTCCTTCCCTGTACAGCAAGCCGCTGCTGTCAGTTTCTCCGAAGACAGAATTGTCAACTTTGGTGTAGAAGATCCTGACCCCGCTCTTTTCATCTTGACTTATATCCAAGACATCCGAGTACGTCATGTTATGATCGATGGGGGTGCTAGCCTAAACATCATCTCTTCCAAAGCCTTCCAACAAATGAATATCCCTTCTAGCTGCATGTGTGCCAACCCCACCATGTTGCGTTCATTTAATGATGCTATTACTTCTACTTTAGGCACCGTGATCCTTAACATTTGTGTAGGGCCATGTACCTTACCTAAACTCTTCTATGTCCTTGAGGGAGAATTCCAATACAACATGTTGTTAGGCCACCCTTGGATCCAGGCTATGGGATGCATTCCCTCCACCTTACATAGATGCATAAAATTCGAGTATGAGGGGAAGTCCTACACCGTAAAAGCTGACACTCCCCCCTTCAAAACCTGCAATATGTTATATCGCCCTAATGATGTGCTTGTACCAGTCAAGGCACCCATTCATCTAACCCAACCATCTACTTCGACCACACCTCAACCATCCACCTCAACCGCACCTACACCTTCAACCAATGAAACCGCCGCCGCAAATACCACTTCCTTCCCAGCGGACAACATCCCAACCTCAGATCCCTTGGTAGATGTTTTTCAACACCTTACGCTGGGGGAGTATCGCCTATATAACGTTAGCACTTTCCATACCCCACAGGAGTACGGACAGTTACATGCACATCCTACCTATGACCGTCGTGTGGGGGAAGTAATCTCCTATGGACCACCTAATTACCGCACCAACCTAACGTATGGGGGTGTCGATGCATCCTCTGTCACCCCTAAACCTCCCCTTGGTGTGGTTCCCTTCCAATCTGATTTTCAATATCTAACTAATCGTCATTTCGCCCTCACCTTCCTGACAGTTGTGCTTGGAAGGGCTTCGGTTTCGGTCTTTATGAACAAGGCCGACATACGATCATTCCCGTGACTACACACAAACACAAAGATCATCGTGGTCTTGGATTCTCTGAACCACCTACACCGAAGAAACTGCATATCCGTTGTATCCAGGAAGATGACAAAGTCACCCTTTCTGAACCATCATCACCCATTTTGCCATCGTCACCCACAGAGTCGATAGACCCAGAATCTATCCCTCCTAACTTTTTTTTTCGTAAACGCTATCTTCCTGGGTCCTCTCACTTATCAACGTGATAATGAAGACCCATCTTCTTTTCCCCTTCTATATCCAGACATGATTGAAGAAGACTCACCTTCAATTAATGTTGTTGAGTGCCAGGATGACGACTCCATCCTCACTTATCTTGGTGCGGATGACTCTTATATTCAACGCGCCTTACCATCTGAAACTCAAACCATGTTGAATGAGTCAACTATAGAAATCAACATCCACACAGAGGACGATCCTCACATTGTGAAGATCAGACAATCTCTTAACGCATCAGAACAAACTGCCTTCACTACCTTCCTCCGTGCCCAGAACCAAGCTTTCACTTGGTCCTAAGCTGACATGCCAGGAATTGAACATGACATCACTATCCATAACATTACTCTGAAACTTGAATCCAAACCAGTTAAACAAAAACTGAGAAAAATACATCCACGCATTGCCCTCTTGGTCAAAGAAGAGCTTCAATGACTCCTTTTTGTTTCCTTCATCTTACCTATTGACTATCCTCAATGGATTTCTAACATTGTACCTGTCACTAAAGCAACGGCGGGACTTCGGATATGTACGGATTTCTGGGACCTTAACCTCGCTTGCCCAAAGGATGACTTCCCCCTACCAAGTATTGATCAACTTGTTGATCTCACTGCGGGCCATGAGATGCTTTCTCTCATGGATGGCTTCTCGGGATACAATCAAATTTTGGTAGCCCCAGCCGATCAACATAAAACCACCTTCATAACTCCTTGGGGAACCTTCTGCTATCGTGTCATGCCGTTTGGCCTTAAGAATGCTATGGTGCAACCTATCAGCGGGCTATGACTTACATTTTTCATGACATTATGCACACTATCCTTGAGGATTATGTCGATGATCTTCTTGGCAAATCTAAACATCGCAGTGAACATCTCGATGTTTTAACCATTATTTTCGATCACCTGTTACAATACTGTGTTCGTCTTCAACCAAAGAAATGTGTCTTTGGTGTCCTTTCGGGAAAACTCCTTGGTTTTATCATCTCTTTGCATGGCATCGAGGTCGATCCAGCTAAAGTCAAAGCTATCCTAGAAATGCCTCCACCCACTAACCTCAAACAATTGCGTAGTTTACAGGGAAAACTCCAATCTATCCGGCGTTTCATTTCACAACTCTCAGATCAATGTCAACCTTTTCATCATCTCCTTAAAAAGGACATTGTCTTTCAATGGAGTGAAGAGTGCCACCAAGCCTTTGAGGCTCTTAAAGCCTATCTCTTGCAGCCACCCGTGCTTATCCCACCTCAGGACGATCACCCTTTCTACCTTTACCTTTCTACCACCGACCATGTTGTAGGAGCCATGCTCACACATCGTGACTCCGAGCATCGAGAGCAAGCAATTTATTACATAAGTCGTACTCTTGTGGATTACGAGACTAGGTATACACATGTAGAAAAGTTGTGCCTAGCCCTATCATTCGTGGCCACCAAACTCTGACATTACCTCCTGAATCACAAAACTTTTGTCATCACCAACGCGGACCCCATCCATTATATGTACACCAAACCTCATCTAAACCAACGCATCACCTGATGGCTTATGCTCCTCGCCGACCTCGACCTTGAGTTTGTACACCAGAAATCAGTCAAAGGACAAACTATCGCAGACCAACTCACGGAAGCCCCTTTACCTGGGGAACAATTTACCAATTTTACTTTCCCTGACGAACTCATCGCCACTCTTTCACTCAGTGAGGAGTCGTATCCAATGACCCTCTTCTTCGATGGATCCAAATGCTAGCGTGGCGGAGGGGCCGGCATTGTTCTCATTCCTCTTGACGCTGAACCTATGCCTCTTTCATTCCGGCTCGATTTCCCCTGCACTAATAATACAGCGGAATACGAGGCCCTTGTTTTGGGTCTCCAGGTTGCGTTACACTTAGGTGTAAAGTCTATTAACATTTTCGGTGACTCTCAACTGGTAGTCAATCAAGTTATGGGCATCTACCAATGTAAAAATGAGGAACTTCAAAAGTACAAACATTACGTGGACTCACTTTTGACCTTATTTACTCATTATTCTATCCAAACCATTCCCCGCTCAACTAATAAATTTGCGGATACTATGGCTTGCTTGGCCTCGCAAATTCCTGCCTCACCAACTGACTCTGACATATTTGTCTTGGTCCAACAACTCTTTGCCCCATCTTACTCAGTCCCGGATGTTTGTATGGTAAATAATGTATCTGCTAATTCACAGGATACCTGGTATCACCAATTTCACGACTACCTTACAACCTCTGTTCTCCCACCTGACCTTACTAGTAACGGAAAACGTGCTTTTCTTAAAAGTGTTTCTCGTTATGTCATCATGGGGGGACTCCTCTATAAACGTGGCTTTGATGGCATCCTCCTTCGATGTCTAACCGGCGCGGAGGTCACCTATACCATCCAACAAGTCCATGACGGAATTTGTGGTGGACATTTTAGTGGCCTTGCCATGGCCAAATGGATCCTTCGCCTAGGCTATTATTGGCCTACTCTTAATAACGACTGCTACAAATATGTTAAGCGTTGTGTTATGTGTCAACAACATGCCAACCTTCAACATACTCCTAGCCATCCGCTACAGGTCACACGAGATCTTTGGCCTTTCTCACAATGGGGTTTAGACCTTATTGGTGAGATTCACCCGCCCTCTTCGCAACGTCACCGTTGGATAATCACAGCAACCAAATATTACACTAAATGGGTGGAGGCCATTCCACTCATTTCAACCAAAAAAGAAAAAATCGTAGAGTTCATTAACCATCACATTATCTGTCGTTTTGGTGTTCCTCATCACCTGATAACAGATAATGGAAAATCTTTCAAAAATAAGTTGTTACAAGACCTTTGTGACAACTTTGGTATCAAACTTAGCTTCTCATCACCTTACTATCCACAAGCAAATGGTCAAGCCGAATCTTCTAACAAAACCCTGACCAAAATTCTCATGAAAGTCGTTAACGATTCTGGAAAAATTGGCCTGATCACATCCCCTTTGCCCTTTGGGCTTATCGTACCAGCATTCGTACCTCCACTAATGCCACACCATTTTCTTTGGTATATGGTACCGAGGCTGTCTTGCCTCTCGAAATACAAATACCCTCCCTAAGAATATCTCTCCAGGATATTCTCACCAATGATGATTTCCGCCAAGAGCGGTTAGCCCAATTGGAGCTTCTTGACGAGCGTCGTCTTACAGCTCTTGACCACCTTCAAATCTATCAAAAGCACATCAAGCGTGCTTATGATAAGCGAATTCATGAGCGTACCTTTAAGGTTGGTGATCTTGTCCTCAAAGAGAATCAACATGTAACCAAACTAGAAAAGAGCAAACGTGGAAAATTTGCTCCAAATTGGATTGGGCCTTACATTATCACTCACACTTACGGATCAGGCACTTACCGTTTAGCTTCGCTCAATGGTAAACCTGAGCCTGAACCCCTTAATGCCTTGCATCTTCGACCATTCTACTATTGAATTTAGTGTTATATCACTTCTTATCTACCTTGCGCTCATCCCTTGAGCTCATTTACCACCTCATACACCTTGTTTCATGCATCTCAAAATAGAATCACGCTCACATGGTTTGGTTATCATCTCCCCTTAAAGATGCCTTCCCCTTTTTAGTCTGGTCCATGACTTCAAAGTATCAAAATAACACGTTCTCAATTATACAATTATGGGATATTCTTGAGTCAAACTTCCTACAAAACTAGATGCTTCATGCCAAACGGACATCTAGACCTCAAAGTTATACATAGACTGCTCCCTCGAAGGACAGCTATGTGCAAAGCCACATCTGCTATTATAAATAGACTGCTCCCCCGAAGGATAGCTATACACAAAAGCCACATCTGCTACTATAAATAGACTGCTCCCTTGAAGGACAACTATACAAAGTCAGCCTCTATCAGAAGCTTCTCACATTGATCAGCTTCGTGAAGAGCTCAAGAACAACAAAATGCATATCCCATATAGACTTCCCGCATCGATCAGTCTATATTCAGAAAAAAATAAAAGCAGTATTCAAAAGCACTTTTGAGTCATGGACTTGTCTATTCAGGTTTGGTTCTCTTTCGTCAGAATAATCACCTTATAACAAGTTCTCTGCACCCCAGCTATACCATCCACCTCATCTCACCATTCTTCAAAACAACAAAACTCAAGGGATGTGACGTATATCCGATATATTGTGATTATACAACTCTTTTCACCTATCGACTTCTCGCCTATGCAAGGTACCTAGGGATTCAAGTTCATCCTCCGATAATACGTGGTTTGTTTAGCTCTTTCCAACTATGGGACACTTTTCCCTCTTTTACCCAAATCTAGGATTATGTGTTGACCTTAATCAGGACATGGTTCCCTAATACTTGGGTAAGCTAACCTTCGCTCCACCTATATCTACACCAATACCGCCAATACCTTACCAACACCAACAACATTACCCTACCAATATCAATATTTTTACCAACCAACAAATTGCCTAACCACAACCAAATTGCCTGAATTCACCTCTCCCTGGTCCTAAGGGAGAACTACATCGGTCTGAGGCCCCTCCTTGCTTTGTGCAATGGGCTATGTAGGCAGCACTTAGGAGACATGGGGTCTCTGAAGGTTAGCTCGACCATCCCCTACCATAACCTATCATGTGTTGTAAATATAAATATTTTTGTGTATTTCTATTTGATAACACTCATCTTTATCCTTTTTCAAAACAAACATTCAAAACACAAACATTCTTATTATTATCATAACTCAAATCAACATACATATTCAGTTTTATTTAGATGTTAAACAAATACATCTTCTCTATCATCGACGCGCAGGTCGGCATCCTTATTTATTCTTCTACCCCTATGAAATTCACTTAGACCCTTGCGCCTCATCCCGAACTAGGTGATGATCGTGATCGTCGACGCCGCTCACCTGGCCTCTCCATCCTCAAAGGTGCCACTGCTATTGGTTCCTCCCACTGATCTGCCAATCTCTCCTGTAACATATGAATACGCCCTCTCGCGTGGAGGAATCTCACCTCTAGTCTCTCCACTCGTGACTGCGCAACCGCTAACAATCCTGTTGTCTCATTCACCTGCGTTTGAAGCTGGTGAACTAAACCCTGCAGGTGATCTCTCTCCGCTGTAATCACAGCTATGTCAGGATGATCGGCCCTCTCACATGAACCTCGCAGCTCTGCTACCCACCATAATCTATAAGCCTCTGTCACTCCTGCATCCATTACCCTGCGATCGGCTGCTATCTCTTCTGGTCCTTCTGGAGGTGTCGGCCGGGGAGGTGAGAATGATGCCTCAGCGTCGATCCTCATGTATGGTCTATAAGCCATGGGTATATCCTGAACAAATCCAAATTGTCACCACACGCGATCTAGAGGAATCCTCTCGTACTCACCTGGCCTGTGTCCCGCGATCCACCTTAATCACTCTACACCCCTCAAATCCTCAGCTATGTTCTCTGTCACCATATAGTTCCCGTAAGGCCTCCAACAGATATCCGCAATCGTCACCATCTCCCACACCTACCTATAATACTCGACATCATCTGTCACGGCCTGGGATCTCGCCTCTTGCTCTGTCTGGACCCATCGCCTGAATCCCAACCTCTGCACTCCTGTCTCTCCTGACTGGATGGGTCGGCCTATTGGTCACACACAAACAATGTGCTCATAGGCCCAACAATGTAATAAGTATGCACAATCCAGTGTAGTCCTGTGATTTCACCTGCAGGCCCATAAACCCCTGTATAGCTCCGCCAGATATGCGGGTGCCCATGCGAAAGTCACGCTCCTTTCTATCATTTCCCAAATAATACACATCAATGCTTTTGGAAATCTTCCCCCATCTACCCTCGGTAATGCATAATACCCCACCGCTATCATTAATACCACTGCCAACCTTGTTGCCTCAGGGTGTGCTGCAAACATTATACCATAAGTGAATGTCAAACCTCGCTGTGTCAAATCTCATGCAGCTGGACCAAATACTGTTGTTATCACTCCCCGCGCCGCGCTAGGCCCTGCCTGATACACTGGTCTTCCTGTAATTGGGAGCCTCAAAATTTGAAACACATCTTCCAACGTCACTGTCATCTCCCCTGTTGGCAGATAGAAGGTATTCTTTTCTGGATTCCATCTCTCAATCAACACCTGCAACATAGCATGATTGCGTGTGATTCGTGAATAATAGCAGATTCCACTTAACCCCACATGGTTTATCAATGCCCACTCAGCTGGTGTTACATCCGCTCGGACTCGTGACAACAAAGCTGGCACCCTATCATTCATCCTCAACCCTGCCTCTGCCTGCATACATCAAATCAACAAACAACAATTCAATAAATCAAATCCCCAAGTGTTTTTTAACACATTCTGGAATTTCATACAGTAACCGATATCGGTTATAGATAACCGATACCGGTTACTAACCGATACCGGTTATCTCTAAACGATATCGGTCACTGTCAATTCTATACAGCCTGCTTAAAAACACCACCTACGATAATTATTTGCTCGTTTACCCCTCTCTGTACCTACAAACATACCTCAAACCCCTGCTTACCTACCCCATAACACTCACCCCATCCCAAACCCTTGCCTATCACCTTTTCCCATTTCATCTCTACCCACTTACCTTCTCTCATCCTATTCATAAAACATGCAAGAATTGAATTCCAACCAAAAATTATACCTCTTGGGATGCAGCAGCTTGAGGTGGAACCTGTCTTCTTTCTCGTCTCTGCCCGCTGGATGCTTCTCCTTGTTCAGCCATGTTCACCACCCTCTTCAATATAACTTGTCTTTCTGCCTTCTTAATCTCAGCCCACAATCACTTTACCTGTCTCTTTCCTCCTTATCACTCAATTCTCCCATGCAATTACCTGTATAAGTCGTCAACAGCGTCGCATTCTCGTATTTAACTTGTTGCATGACTCTAAAAATAAGAACTTAAGTTGCCTCCCAAGCTTTTCTATTTTTAGAAAAACTCATTTTGGCATAACCGATATCGGTTACCTAACCGGTATCGGTCATATAGCTACCGACATCGGTTAGCTAACCGATATCGGTCACATGTCTCCTTTTGCTTAAACCTAGGCCTTTTCTTCATTTTTTGCAAATTTTTGGTGGCGCCCGCCTCTTTTCCCTGCATAACGACATCGTTATCAATATTTATCATCAGAATACCATCAACACATATACATATCATCAAAATTTCATCAACATCATCTATATACATTAAATTTCAATACCATCGACAAAACACATGAGACATTCTAATATATGCATCAAATCAAAAAAAAATTTACACACCATGTGGATCAAACTCATCTATATATATCATCATCAACTCAATGTCAAAATATACAAACTGCCCTGTATGGGGCCTCTGTGATCTAAAAATACAAAGCCGGCACGCAGGCCGCTGTCTCTGTCAAAATCTCGACTCGGCTCGCAGGCCGGTCTCTCATGTCAAAAATATACTCGGCTCGCAGGCCGGTATCAACTATACAAAATGTACTCGGCTCGCAGGCCGGTATATACAACAAAAATGAATAAATAAATCCTATGTGGGCACGCAGGCCTCTATATACATACTCGGTTCGCAGACCGGTGTCTATATCCAATAACAAAAACCCATATCCACTCCTAGGATGTCTCAGCTCTCTCCACCACCCTCGGCCCGTCCCCCTGCTGGTCTCTGTGCTGGCTCTCACCTCCTCCCTGTAACCGACCCACCGGCTGTGGCTGCGGCCCCCTGTGATCTCTGACTCTGGGACGTCTCGGCTCTGTGCGCTGCATATGGCTGATAGTCGGCCCCGGTACCATCTAGCACGTCCTGATAATACCGGGCCTCCGCTCTCGCCTCCATATAGCGGGCCCGTGCCACCATGGCTGGTGGGGCTGGTCCCCCGACTCCTAATAGAAGTGGCCCCTGCCCTGCCGGTACACCCTGTGCCTGTGGCGGTGCCTGTACCTGCACCTGTGCCTGAGGTGGTGCCTGTGCCTGTGCCGGTGCCTGTGGCTGTGCCGGTGCCTGTGGCTGTGCCTGAGCCTGTACCTGTGCCTGGGCTAACTGCCCCTGTAGCACCCCAATCTGTGCCTGTGCAGCAGCAAGCTGCCCCTGTAATAACTGCACCTGGCCCAAGAGACGGTCCCTCTCCGCTATCACAGCCACCAAATCTGGCTGTGCGGGCTGTGCTCTCATGGCTGCTCTCTGCCCTGCCCACCAAACCAAAAAGGCACCTGTCACACCGGCATCATCCACTGTATCATCCGCCGGTCTCTCTGCGACCCAGACTGGGTCCAATGGCTGCGGAGCAGGCAGGGGTGCCTCTACATCCTCCCTCTGGTACTGTGGGAAGGGAGGTGGCTCATCCTGTCGTAAGCCCAACTGACGTCGTACCCTCTCTAGGGGTATCCGCTCATACTCCCCGGGTCTCCGTCCAGCTATCCAGAAGATGTACTGGATCCAGCGCAGCTGTGCTCGGGCTCCTCCTCGGGGCTGATGGCCTCTGTAGGGCCTCCATATAATATCGAGTGCGGTCAAGCCCTCTAACATATGACGGTAGTATGCCACATCTCATCCTGCGATCACTGCTCGTGGCTGGCCCACGACCCCCAACCACCTCTGAAATCCATATCTGTAAACTACCTGTGGCCCTGGCTGCTGGGGCAACCCTACTGGTCGTATACAGATGATATGCTCGTAGGCCCAGCAGTGTAACAAAAATGTCAAACATATACCAAATCACCTCATACGGCGATAACCCCAGAGCTCTCTGTATAGCTGCACCAGATACACTGGTGCCCAGGCATAGCATGTATGCTCCTCCACCATCTCATGCAAAACTCCCATCAAAGCCCATGGGAAGCGGCCTCCCTCTAAGTCAGGGAGGGCGAAGCAGGTAATACCAATCATCATCAACACGGCAAGCCGTGTCTCCTGTCGTTGTGCGCGATACATATCGCTGTAGGCAATGCTCGCGCTGTGATATGTAATCAATGGGGCTGCATCCCCGAATACCTGCAGGATGTTGTCCATCGTTGTCTCCGCATCCACCTGGAACACTGCCTCACCTATGATCGGTAGTCTCAGGATGCGATACACATCCTCTAATGTAATAGTCATCTCTCCAGTAGGGAGATGGAAGACATTGGTTGCCGGATCCCATCTCTCGATGAGGGCAACCATCAGGCTGTGGTCCCTATCCACAGCCCTATACCTCTGGACTCCACCGAGTCCAACCTCTCGCATGACGGCCCACTGCGCTGCAGTCACATGTGGCCGCATCCGCCCCAATAGAGGTGGCATCCGATCCCGCATCGTCAGCTGCTGGCGTGCCTGCAAACACAACCCACTCCATCAGGCCTACCTTTTACAAAAACAACTACCTTAACCCTCTATACCCACTTACCCACCCAACCACAACCCGACTCTATAACACACATCTACACCCACCTATCTTACCCTATACATCTACGATATCCCCTTTACTTATCTCACACCCTACCAACCACCCCGATCTACTCTAGCCATCTAACTATACCCCTGCCAATTTAACACCTCCTACTTCATACACAACACATAATCTATCCTACCCGAACCAGCCCCCAACAACCCCATTCCCCCCCACCCCCATCACCTTTCCTATCAACTCTACCTCCTCCCCCTTCACCCCCAAAAAAAAAAAAAACTCTAACAACAAACAAAAACCACAAATTTCACAAACCTAACTCCTACCCATGATGACCGGTACCGGTCACCCTCGACCGCCATCGGTCCCCCAAGCACATTGTATGTACCGACACCGGTCGACATATGACCGACGCCGGTCTATAAACAAAGCAATTTATACAAACTATTCTGTGACCGATGCCGGTCGCCTAGTGACCGACATCGGTCACTGTCCAATTCCGGGGCCGAACCCAAAACGGCCCGCAAAACCTCTTTTTACCTATTTCTACCCATTTACCCACAAGAAAGACCTAAAAACTTACCCACCCTGCCATTTTGGCCTACCTAACATACCTACCCACTCCATTTTACAATTTACCTTCATTTATTCATTATTTTATTAAATTTTGGATTCCTACCCCAAAACCCACATTCTAGTTAAATTCATTAACTTCACATAAGTAGGGGTTCAGAGCCTACCGGTACGACTACACGTCATCGTGGTGGGATAGGTGGCAGTGGTCCAGCTCCTCCAGCACCTCCTGCTCCTCCGGGCTGTGCCATGGCTCCAAATCTCCTCAGCAGGGTCCTCAACCAATCAAACTCTGCCTCCTGATCGCTGGGGTCTACCAATCACTCACTCCTCCACTCAACTAATGCCAACTCAACCCACAAACTCAACAAAATCAATTCAAAACTCAGACAAGCCGTATTGGTACTCAAATTGACAATGTGAAAATGACATGCCGTATTTTTCTTTTTATAGGTTTTGACCTATAACCGATATCGGTTATAGCGTGCCCTAAAACACCGATATCGGTCATCTAACCGATACCGGTCATAACTAACCGATATCGGTTGCATGCCTACTTTACCAAAATTTCTACCCTTATCCACCAATCTCCCTTTCTCACCACATCACCTACCCCCACCTTTGCTAAATAGCCTTATTTTGACTTCATTGGCCCAACTCACGGCCGCAACCAACCAATCAGCCCGACCCAAGGCCGCACCCAACCAATTGGCCCCCAACCCAAGGCCGCAACCAACCAATTGGCCCGACCCAAGGCCGCAACCAACCAATTGGCCCGACCCAAGGCCGCACCAACCAATTAGGCCCGACCCAAGGCCGCAACCAACCAATCAGGCCAAATGCCGCAACCAACCAATTGGCCCGACCCAAGGCCGCAACCAACCAATTAGGCCCGACCCAATGCCGCAACCAACCATTTGGCCCGACCCAAGGCCACCCAAGGCCAACCAACCAACCAATCCGGCCCGACCCAAGGCCGCACCCAACCAATCAGGCCCAACCCACGGCCACAACTAATCAATCGGCCCACAAGGCCACCCAACCAATCAGGCCCGACCCAAGGCCCTCACTAATCAATCGGCCCGACCCAAGGCCGCACCACTTAAGTACCTCGACCAAGACCCGCAAATTACGATTTTATCCACCCATCATGTAGCTTTTTGTTCAATCGAGCTCACCTGTTCGTGTTCTAGCATGATTAGGATACTTGAATTGATCAGCCGACCAACTTTGCCTAGACCGAGACCGTGACGTTTATCTCAACCAAACCAACCATTTGGTACTGCCGAACATGCCTAAACGTTCCTGTACCTTACCCGTTATATCCCCTGGAGCTACTTCCTATGCCTTGGATACCAGGATTATATCACCCTTGTTTGGATAAACTATCGACCTTTGCCTATGAATTGCTTGTTTGCTCTTCAAATCATGTACCCTGGTCGCACTACTGCATTTCAACGTGCATCTGCTTCCTTGAACTTACCCCACCATCTTACCATCATCTCAACACCATTCACCCTTTATCAACCCTATCCCTGATTTCACGTCGCCTCAATCTGTGATAGATTTGAGGGGGATTACCTATACCCTTAACTGGGGTAACCACTTCTTATTAATTGTCAGTGCAGCTTTACAAGACAAGCTACACGACAACAAGGGGCTAATGTAGACACCAAATTTGTGTCTTACGACACCCTGTGCCCCGCATCTCATTTCGCAACCTAACCTCACCACCTAAACCTTACACAATTATCTATTAATTACCTTATAATTAATAAATCCACATCTCCAAACCTGCCACCTCATTTCGCCACCTCATCATGACCTAGCCCTAACCCTAAACTAACCTAATTAAGACCTATAACTTGGTCTACATCCACACCCATGACTAATTACTCCTCACCCGCACCAAAACCAACCTAATAATGACTTGACCAAGCCCACAACTAATCCCTCAGGAGAAAAGGAGGGAAAGTTGGCTATTTTACTAAAAATAGCCCACTTTGACTTAACCGACATCGGTTCCTACTCGACCGCCATCGGTTACGTAACCGCCATCGGTTCCCTGTAAATGACCTCCCCCAACCAAAAACAAAGGATCGGAATTCATTTGAAAGATCCGGAATTCACTTGGCAAGATAGAGAAAAGTGAAGAAAAGAGAAGAGTTTGCAGAGAAGGACATCGAGCCCAAGACTGCAACTGAGTAACCAGAGCACAGCGACACTCATCCAAGCATTGGGAGAGAAGATAGCTCACTTTTGATTGTCAGATCATCCCACCTGAGCCTTGCCTTCGTCATCACAGTCCTTGGACCTGTATCTTCATCAGGAACTAGTAAGTAGTGTCTTGTACATTTTTAAATACCATTTCTTGAACTTCTGATTCATAGTAATTATAAGCTCACTCCTAGATCTACTACCCGATAGCACCCTACATCTAACTTTCATTCCTCTACCCTTACATTGCCCCAAGAACAGCTCCCACACTCTCTGAGTCTTCTCCATCACCCTATTGCCTACCCCTGATCATTTACCAACCTTATAAACACCATAACCGCCTTACAGCCAACCTTCATTGAAAGCCCCTAAATCACTGCCCCTACCGATATCGGTTATCAGCAACCGGTACCGGTGTTATAACCACAGTCGGTTATACAGTGACCGGCATCGGTCACTGTGACTCAAACCAAAACCAGCCTTTCCTCTATTGCTTTTTAACGAGGTAACTAAATTGTAATTTCGCAATAACTTCTTTGTTATCATTTGTGTTAATTCGTATTAAAAGGGGAACTGACCACCTTCGAAAGGAAGTCTAATATTTCCTGGGCCCAAGGCAGTTCCCTCATTTATTGTCTAACTATAATCTGGTGGTCTTGCATTCTTATTCACAGGTAGTCCTTCCCAGACAAAAAGGAGTTCTTCGCAATCGATCTGATCTCTCTCTACGGTACGCGCACACCCTCCCAACACTCAACAGGTATTCCTCCTAGCCCTAACCTTTATCTGTTTCTCAAGAGAATGAAAGGATAGAAGCAACTCTATTCTAAGAACGGATGTACTAATTATATTATCAATCTTATCTGAAAGTGTTTTGATCTTATTTCCTTTTGAAAAGAGATATCAGTAATACCTTAGTAAACATCAAGGATTTATTCCTTAATTGATTAATTGGTTATAATGTGTTATCTTAATTGCTTTATGATTTAATGATCATGTGTACTGATATGTATTGAAAGGGCTCAAGGTCCAAAGTTAATCCATTGTTTATCTTCTGCATTGAGAATTATGCAAAAGATTCACGTCACCAATATTGAGTCATTAAGAGTTAATTAGATCTATGAATTTGTGAAACAGACTAGATTTCTTTTTGGCTAATAGGAGCAACCTCACATGTGAGCTATGGAGAATGTAGTGATCCACATGGAAATCCATATGTTAATTAACTGGTACATACCTCCTCAAATTGACAAATTGACTTTAGAGGGAATCTAAGTACATGGGACTATTGTAATCATAAGAAGAGGTCCTCGATACGACTTGATAAAGGTGCTCCTGATCGAACCGGAGCAAGGACCAAATGACTACAAAAGATCGATGAATTACTGTTTGATCGACCAAGGATTTGGATTAGCCTATCATTTATTCTTAAGGAGGAATGGTATCATCATTAAGATAGAGATTTGGACATAAAGATTCCTATGAAAATGCGGTAATCAAGGGCTCTAGCGACACATGATTTCAAGTTAATGATACTTTTTCTATCGTTTTAGAATAATGGTTGGGATCTGAAACTTATAGTATGGTAAGAGTGGGATTATCCAAATGGTAGTTTAAGTATCGCAATTTGAATTAGCAAGATTAAATGGCGGGGACACATCAAGATGGGCAAATTTAACTTGTATTTTTAGCATCCACACCAAGTCAGGAGAAATATGGAGAAGGGTAATGAATGGGTACATGAATGGGTAAGTCATTATCGTGAGCGTAACCTTTCCCGTAGGTTATTCATAAGGATAGTATTAATTGAGATTCATATTCCTAAACCTCGATTCCATGATTTTATGTAAATGAGATGAGGGAAATGTGCAATTCAGTCATTGAAGGGTGTGAATTGGGGTAGTCTACAAATGCCTAGACCTAGGTAACTGTAAATGGAACTCCTTGAATGGGAAGAAGTGATCCATATCAATTGAAAGTAGACGATGATGGATGAAGATGCCCAAAGCTAGGTTTTGTTATGGAGATGCGTGTGTGATTTTCTAAAGAATTGGCTTACTAAGTTAAGGTCAGACAATTATGATGACAGAATATGCAAATGAAGATCAAGAAATGGCATTGTCTACTTAACAAGTTATTCTGGATGAATAACCACAAGTTTAGAGTCATGCAAGTGTGAGGTCACAAATCCAATCAATGTTCTGGAAATGACACCCTAAGATAGATGCCAGTAGTAAAATGCATAGGATGCAACCAGATGATCAAGGCACAATGTCAAGTATTTACGTCAAGCTCAAAGATGAACTTATAGGCATAATTTCCCTTGATTAGTACAAATTTGTCTTGTTGGTTCTAAGTGACTCCAAAGGGTCAACAGGAACCATCAGAGATTTTGAGGTAGCCATCAAGAGCCTAAATTTCAAATCACCTATTAGGCCACTTAGCAAATGAAGCATGAACATAAACTGACCAAATCAGAGTCAAAGGGAGACCATTGAGTGTAATTCAAGAAATTGCGAAGAAAGAGAGATACTAGTGTATCAGAAGAGGTCCTCGGGGACATGACACATTGCTTGGATTAGAGTGATCATTCATGATCTTTGGATTTTTGGTTACTTGCCATTTTAAACTGAAAATACTTGCAAAGCCATTGGTGGATGTTTCTTAAGGACCTTCCTCTAAGGTCTATGCTAATAATGTGGGCAGCATGTAACTTGATCACAAGCGGATACTTTTAGATCACAATTATGAAAAACCATGACATAAGTATCCTTAATCATGTCAAAAAATGGGAACAAGAAGAAATCATGTTGAAGTCACATACATTAATTTATTCAATCGTCTCTGACTGATGATCGCTTGACCTCCTCATCAACAGGACCATATCACAAGGTTCCCAAAATGAGTCTTGTTCATACTCCTTACCTTCGTCTTATACAACTTAAATTTCCACCATAGGATGGGCGTACTCAACTAGTCCATCTAAAACTCCTGAAGTGAGCATCAGATTTGATAAGATTCCTCACTCGATTAGTATGCAGCCCTTACTCACAGCCAAAATTAGGCTCTATCGAAATGCATAATATTGATTCAAAAGATCCAACTCCTAACACTTGCCATTTCTTGTAGAGTTTAGTACACTAACTGGTCACTCGGAAAGGTGACCAGACAATTATTCTAAACAATGTAACACCACCATCATGTCAAAATATTTCTATGGTCAGCCTGACCACTTATGGGATTCTGAAGGCTTATATGGAGTTTGACTGGTAGCCATCCAAGTCAAGTCGTCAGAACATGATTCCTTTACATGATAGTAACACCTTGCCAAAGTGGGACTTCCAAGACAGAATGTAAATGCTTAAATAGATTGTCGAGCACCAATTCAAATCTTCATTGAAATTACTTCCTAGATGTAGTTTATAGGACATTCCCAAAGATCACAATGACAATTTCTACGAGATACAATCTGCAACTGTAAGAGTTCCCACTAAATTCTGATAAATGAAACCACTAGTGCATTCCTCGTGTCTACCATCAAAAGCCCGAGATTATGCCTCAATCTTTAACCTAATAAATTTTATTGTAATACTAGTCAAGTGGGTAAAAGAGATCGCTTCACCAATGATTGTCATCCACAAGGTTACTCAGTGGATGATTACTTACCAGGATAGTCCTGGTAAAGCACGTGAACTTTCCTTTTCAGCTTATAGGCATTACTGCCAAAGGGGAATGATGTTCACAGTTGAGCAGATTATGCAATGACATACCCTTTTCCGAAACCTAGCACATACAGTGTGAAGTAGAAATGGTGTGTTTTATTAAGGTATAGGATCCTTCACTTAATGTGGTTTTACAGTATCACACCATAATTGATCAAACCTATATGACTAAACACATGTATTAACAAGGTTTGTGTCTTCATATCTTCACAGTCTTACCTTATTGGAGTTTGGCAATCATGCATTTGAAGATCTATCACATGAAAATCTAAAACTTCACTTATATATTGTATTATCAATCAAAAAAATCTTAACAACCTTATTAGAGGGAGTATTCACTCCAAGATCACCAAGAAGGCGCAATAGGATTATGAGCACTACGCAACGCAAAAACCATCATACTAAACTAGGATGCACTTATGGAGGAGGTAAGCTTAATCCATACTACATTTCTTTACACATTACATGACCATAGGAAAACTAGAAATCATATATGCATTTGATATCAGGAAGCTAGTTCTTAGGCTTAATCCATAGTTGGTACACTGTGTTATGTAAAGTTGTAAGTCTTTAATGGGTAGGCCTAGCACTTGTATTTATAGTTTTTGGTTTACGAAGAGTTTGGAATTTGGGTGCATGTGGGACTAAAGCTCAAAAGGCACTTTTAGGCATTATTTAGCCCAGTCTCATACTACTATTTAGAAGGTTATCAAGTGAAGAAAGTACTAATTAATCCACCTTTTGGCCATCTTATTTTTACCTTTTATTTCATTCATTCCCATATTTTCATATATATGCATGCCTAGCTATTTTTAGCCAAAACCGGGGTGCCCATCATTTTACTAAATCGAGGGCACAATGGTTGCACCTGGGGTGCCTTGATCCTTGTTTTACTTTCTACGCCTCTTTTTGGGCTCTTTCTAGCCATTTTTCATCCTTATATTTTTCCTAGTCAGCCATGTCAGGGTTAATTACGAAATTAGAGAAAGAGAACCCTATAAATATAAAGTTATGAGACCATAATGAGGGTCCTAGCATCACTTACTACTATCACTCCATCTAGAGTTGCATCCATTGCATCACTTGCATCCACATAGTTCTATACATCAAGGCTAGGAGATCTACATCAACACACACAACATAGGGGGAGGGATTCTATTCTATTCCATGCACACATGCTATTACATTTTCTATAGTTATTATTTCTCGCTACTTCACAAAGTGTGACTGGCACAAGAGCACCTAGGGCATGACATGCACACACACACACAAAAACTACATTTGGGTCCAAAATGTAGTGCAACACTCAGATTAGTAAGCCCACTATTGTGACAGCTGAGGTCAGTCTGACCCATTCATTTTGCATCTTTTATTTTTAGGGTTTTGATACTTCTTTATCTTTTGCAGGTCATTCCTTCATCCTACATTATTTCATACATCTAACGTAGTTCAATAGATCTAGTGTGACAAACAAGGAATATTTCAAGGTATCTTGTGACACTAAAAGAACCAGATTCTGAGCTTTTACAGAGACCAGGGAACCTATTCTATAGACTAGGGCACCCTAGGGGTGCCCTAGTACCTTCCTGGGTGCTCCAATCTATTCAGATCCTCTAGATCTGGCCTTTACGGGACCTTTGTACAGTCGTTCCTACTTCTAGAATCTACAATCAGACCTACAACACCTTGCGATAGTCTACCTAACAATCAACTAAGTCCTTTCCTTTTACATTTTGCATACTTAGGGTTTTATTTCATTTGATATAATTATTTAAAATCATTCCATATTGTTTTAGCATATTTACAATGTTTTAGTCCTCCTATATTAGATTAACTATTGTTATACTTTCCCATAGTTTAGTTTAATTTTAGTTAATCATTTTGGTGAACCCGACTCTTTCAATCCACCTTATTCTAGGGATTTTCATTTTCCCCCTATTATGGGTTCTATCATGAGTCTCCTTATCTGATTTATCTACTTTTTCTTAAATTGATTCAAATGCACCATCTTGTCAAATTTACTCTTCAACAAACCCTAGAGACATATGCATTTTATGATCAAATATTCCTACCAACATGAATCCTAGTTTTGTATCATTTTTTCTTTATCCCTTGATTCTCACAATCATATACCATTTAAGGCTAATCCATCTTGTTCGATTCATCCCTTATTTCAAGAAAATTTCAAGCATGGAATCCACTCACATATTATCTTAGATATGAAATTCAATAGTTAAACATACTCTAATTAATAATCCTCTAAGCTTAATTATGGAATCATGTCATCACATCTCTTAGATTTAGGTCCAACTACTTAAGTGACATTAGTCCTTATTCTATTTCCTCTGTGTGCTTACATGGTACCATTATTCATCTCTTAGGTCATGTTATCCTTTCCCTTACTGTTGGTCCCAAAACTCTCCCTATGTTTTCTTTCCTTATACATTTTCCCAATCTCTCATACAATTTTTTAGTTGGAACCTCAGGCCATGTCTCCATGATACCATGCAGGTTATTGTCAATTAGCTTCTACGGTCCATCATTGTGTTAAGTTCTTACATGAAATATTGAGTATACTATATTTCACTCTACCACCTATTCCAAATTATGTACTTGACATTAACACTATTATCCAGGTCATACCTATTGCAATTGATACTATCAATGGCCTAAAAATATTGATGAACCTACCATCATTTATCCACATTCTTGAGGGAAGCTATTTCATTAATGAGATGTTGTCCCTTTCCAAAGGTCACACCTACATACTCACACAGTCATTATTCCATATTAGTCACATGATCCCCTCCATGTACACTATGGCTTCTATAAATCTTCATCATTTTTCCAAGGACTGTTTCAGCATACTCATACTCATTCATACATGGTTCATGTTGATAAGACATTCCATGAGATCCTACTTCACCTAGTGACAAATATATGTACACCATCCCATGGATCTTAGCCTCTTATGTTTTTTCATCACTTACTGATATTCACTCCACCGCCATATACACCTCATTTATTAAGTGGGTTAAGTCCATCACCTACCACTCCCAAGTCAACTTCAACCACCTTCATCTTGATTATACTTATGTTACAATCACTCCCTATGTACTGCACCACTCACATTAGGATAGTCTAAGCTTGACTATATTGGGGGCCTCCCAAATCTAGATCCTACATACATTATATTTTTTCAAATGCTTAACTATGATCCTTTTGATGGTACACTATCATCTTTCACATAGTTCTTTCCTAAACAAAAATACTCCTCATTGGTAACACAGGTTCCCCTCCCTCCATTCACTGATGAGGAATATCTTATGGGCATGTACTCTTGTTACCTAAATGGCTCATTATCATGATCAACCTCACACTTATACATACACAAGTTACTAATACTCCTTCCATCATCAATTCAATGGCATGTCTCATCACCTCTTGACATCATTTACATAGTCATCTTGGCATCATACACTTGGGGGGGGGGGGGGGGCATATCACATTACGCACTCCCCCCCCCCCATGTTAGCATAGTTACATATTTCTACATCTTTTGTATTCTCATACATCAATCTCATAGCATACACATACTCATCCCACATTTTAGCACCATCGTTACCTGATGATGCACTCTTGTGCTTCATTTCACACTTGACTGTTGAGGGATTACCATTACAATGAACCCCACACATTACACCCTAGACATTATACATTGCATTCCATCATACATTATTCTGCATCATACAACCATTCATTCTACACATTATTATACACATTATACTAGATTGTCATCTATCATTACATTTTGGATCATTCATGATATTATCTACACTTAGTCACATTATACACTGACATTTTCATATCATACATTTTCTATATACTATACTAGTCATCATTACATATGAGTCTAGTTTTACATTTCATCCCTACATTCTACATTATACTAGTCCTTACCCTACACACCACATACATTATTAGGTTATCCACGCATAACCTATACATAGTCATACTATGCATTTCCACATACATTCTACATACTACGCTAGGTTACATTATATATGGGTCTAGCTTTACATTTTATCACTACATATTCTATTTCTATCTACACCTATCATCACATCTTACATATTACATATTCTATACACCATACACATCCTAAATTGCCTTATTTCCTCCATGCATTTATACATTCTATCCATCCTCTAGTCATATACTACATTTTTTTCCGCATTGTGCTCACCACCCTATGATGCACTTTAGTTCCTCAGTCCATACTCAACTATTGAGGGTTTACCAATCAAATGGACCTTACACTCACCATGCGACATTTCATCATGTGACATTCTTAGGATAGTGACATACACTTTAGGCTAAATCATCACCTATTCTATCATATCTAGTTGTGGTATATGCTTTAGGCTAAATCACCACCTCTATCACATCATCTTATAGTGGTATTTCATCTTTCATCTTATCGTGATATACGCTTAGGGATAAATCATCACTCATCTCTTTCATCTCATAGTGATATACACCTTAGGTAAATCATCACTCATCCTTCCATCTTATAGTGATATACGCTTAGGGCTAAATCATCACTCACCTTTCATCATATAGTGATATAAACTTAGTGATAAATCATCACTTCCATTCATCTATAGGGTATACACTTCGGCACAGGTTCACTCACATCCTTTCTATATGTCACACTTTCATCACTCTTACATATACACTCATCACAACATACGTTAGACACAAACAACACTACTCGACCATTTCCCGATGATGCACTCTCATTTATGGTTCATTCTTGACTGCTGAGGGGGAAAAAAATGAACCTCATTGCATACACTTCCATACAATCAGGGGGCATGTTGCTCCTACCATTCCATCTTGCATGAATTCCATTCCATCCATCCACAACATACTGCATTGTCTTGGGGGCATTTACTTTTTCTTGCTAGTGTTTTGCATGATCACTTTACTACACATGTTAGATTGATTTCTTATATGTCATTATCTATATCATACACACATGTGTTTCATGCACTTTTATTTAGTGTGATCGCAGATACATGACCTTACATGCAACATGGATGCTCGCCTTCTACCCTTCCTATACTGGTCATTGGGGGCATCCACATTCGTCTTATCCAGGTGTTATTGTTTCATTTTTTACTTAGCATCTTATATTTAATTGATCATACATGTTTTAACATATTTGTTATTGCTCTAATATGCTAACGGGTGTTCCATGTGCAACACTTGTTTTGTAGGACTACATGTTTCTATGACTATTTTTTTTTTCTATACTTGTCTTCCATTATTGCCATTGTATGTAGGATTTTCCCTATGTTTGTGTGCACACTTGTTTGTTATTTTCAGGCCATGATGACCTTGCATGTCTTGCAACATCGTGAGTGATGTCCCATGTTTGCAACCCACTTTGTGTGGTCTACTTCTTTTCTTACGTGTTTACACTACTTTTTTTGGTAGTTACTACATTATCTACGTATTTTACACTTGTCTTATTGCATGCATGTGTTTTCAGACTAACACTTGTTTTGGCTAGCCATCCCCTTTTGTGTGCCTTGGTTTCTACCAAGTGCTTTCCCTTTCCCCCTGCAGGGAAGAGTTCTACATATCAGAGTGTGGTAGGTCCTCTTTTGGGGCTGCATTCTCCTTTCAATGACGTCGCATGCACCCCCAAAGAGGGGGGATCATTGAGGGTTTTACATACTAACACAACGTATTTACACCAGTTTAGTATAATGCACTTTCTGCCCTTGGCATTGTGGGTTTACATACAACGAGTGGGTTTAGAATAGTCTACGAACCCCATACACATCGGCTTTTACAAGACATGGCGTCCTTAGCATTTTTGGGAAGCAGTTACAGGCTTGGGGGTTACAGTGGGTGTGCCTCTCTACACTACTTTGGCCAGCTGGCGTCAGATCACCCAAAAAACCAGGACGATACAAAGATCTCTTCACACATTTCAGCAGAAGTGGTTAGAGTTGGAGGACACAGAGCATTTCCTCCCTACACTTCTTCAGCCAGGGTGGCATGAGATCACCCAAAAAACTTGCAGCAGTACAAGATATCCTTCTACACCCTTTCTCTTGACATGGATCAGGTGCACATGTTCCATTTACACTTTCCTTTTCACTTATTTTACATTTGCATATTTTACACATTTCTATACACATGCATATTTTACATAACATTTTTACATACATACATATTTGACTACTTGATCATTTTCTCCTTGCAGGTCCAGCCGTATGAGAAACAAGTAGTCAAATTGGGGGAAACAATAATGATGATGACAATGAAATGACAACACACCATGATGACACTTGCCTTTACTAACCATGTAGGTACACTACACACCACAATAGCTACACATATTTTTCACCCTAGGTTCACTCTCATCACTTTTTATGCACATTTTTCATCTTTAGAATCCATGCTCCTCCACTTTTTATTTTTTTCATTCCATGCTTGAGTCTAGTCCATTGGCACATCTCTACTACACTCTACATGGATATCAAGTACACATATCTATCTACTTTATGTTACCGAATTCTCTACTCATCCCCATAAAATGGGGGGAAAATGTAGTCACAAAATCATGCACTTTAGGCATTATTTAGCCCAGTCTCATACTACTATTTAGAAGGTTCTCAAGTGAATAAATTAATAATTAATCCCACCTTTTGGCCATATTGTTTTTACCTTTTATTTCATCATTCATGTGTATTTTCATATACATGCCCAGTCTATTTTGTCACTTTCCCATCATTTTAGCCTAAACTGGGGCACTCAGGCCTATACTGGGGTACCCTAGTCCCACCTGGGGTGCCCTGATCCTTTTTTTACTTTCCTGCCTCTTTTTGGGCCTCTTCTGGTCATTTTTAATCCTTATCTTTTTCCTAGTCGGCCATGTCAGGGTTAATTACGAAATTAGAGTAAGAGAACCCTATAAATATAAAGTTATAAGACCATAATAAAGGTCCTAGCGTCACATACTACTATCACTCCATATAGAGTTGCATCTATTTACATCACTTGCATCCACATAGTTCATGCATCAAGGCTAGGAGATATCACTTCAAAACACACAATATAGGGGGAGTGATTCTATTATATTCCATGCATTTTGGAGATAGTATGTGGAGTACACATCGAGATGAAGACTTGTGCTACATGTAATGGTATTTTGGGAATAAGCGGTTGATAAGCATCATGCATAGTTTAAGCTGATAATAGGATTTCTTCCTAGATTTAACTATAGGACATCTATTGTTAGAATACTTGCATGTTTTGCATGTTATTGTAAATTCACATGGCTATTATCAACATGCAACCTATTTTGAGAAGTGGATGGGTGGTGAAGGGAAACTCCCCACCTCTATAAATATATATTGAATTGTGTAGTTTAGTGAGCGGTGAATTGTTGTAGAGTTGTGTTGTTGGTTTTGATGCACACATGACTCATGGAGATACTTTATAGTGTAATAAGCTTATTTGTTTTATAGTGTTAAATATAATGGAATATATTGAACTAGATAATGGTGTTAGAAATGACTGAATCTGGTTCTTGTATGGTTAATCTTATCATAGCTATTATTTAGTTCATTTATTATGATTCGCTAATATCTAGATTTGGATTTTACACTGAGGAATGTTTATGTCCACTTATGAATCTGAACATGTTTAAACATCATCACACTAACATCTTGAACAAGCAACTCTAAAGAGGGACATGGTGCTTTTACACACTTTCAGGTGAGCACTTAGAACAGGTTGAGTGATGTGTTAACATGTGCCTTGGGTTATTCATAGTAAATTCTAGGCTACATCATTGGTTTTGTTGTTCGGGACCTCTTTGTCAATCGTTCTTCAGGATGATTCATGATGAATACGTACCAATTAACCTTAATCAAGTGTTGAGGAGTAAAATAGTAGATCTAGAAGATGAATACGCTCATAGATATCAAACACTGGATTTAAGTTTGACATGCGTACGCATGGGTGGAACAAGAACTTGTATGACTGTTTATATGAGAGTTTCTTTGTTGTCTTTCTGATAGAGATCTATACAAGTGGATGGTTTCTTATGTGATCTAAAAGGAATTGGAGGTTTCACACACTTGTCTGGACGCAGGAAGAATTTCATAGGCCTCTATGATGTTGATATGATTTGGACGTGTGCACTATGGACACTTGGTTCCATGGGGTGTTCTGAATAGCTATATTTTGGAGTACTAAATTCCCACTTATTCTTTCCCAAAGGTAGCTCAAGTTCCAGATTTTTACGTTATCCCAAGGGAACCTATCTACAAGGCATTCCACTGGGGATCAAAGATCTTGATTGGTAACGCTGAATTTGGAAGAGATAGCTCGATGGCTAGCTAAACCCCATCATGTGTGGGAGCCAAGCAACAGGTTTGGTGAAGGATGAAAGGACCTAGCGGAAGAGAGGAAAAGAGAAGAAAGGTGGCTTAAGTACAATGAGGCACACAAGAGGGAGTTACGGAAGCAATGTGCAAGATTGTAGAATGGATGGCTTTGAGGAGAGAGATGGCTTATGAAGGATTTGGAACTCATGTAGAGGGCATGGAGCCAGAGCATCTAGAACTCCCCCATTTGGGAAAGCATGATAGGGAATCCTCATCGGTCTCTTATGAGAGTGTGCCAGTAGAGACGACATGGGCTACAGGCGCGCATCTAAATCTACCTGGAATCCTATCCCTTTCACTTGGTATTCCAATTTCTAGTTTAACCAGTAGTCAGCAAGCTAGTTTGGGCAGTAGAATAACAGGAGGGAATCAAATAGTGAGTACATATATGGTCAGGCAAACGTCTTCCTTATTATTTTGAGGTACATTTTTAAGTGCGCATCGTCAGCGCAGAACTCAAGCGCGTAGAATTTTGGACTCGCCTCTGGGAGTAGTACCACCTCACAGACTATAAGAGTTCAATTTAGTACCACTATTAGGACACAGAAGTACATCCTCTAGTTTACTTCCGGCTACAGGTGGAGGATCAAGGGGCATATGTGCCTTCTGTTTTGGTGGATCTGGTGGGTCTAGAGGAAGAGGTAACATAGGGGGTTCAGGATCTGATGGTCATGGTCCTCACCAACCCCAAAATATTTACATGGAGATGTTGCAATTCGTCTTTTAGAGTATATGGGAATAGAAGATGTTGTTGAGCATGTGCACATGTGTGAGATACTGTGGTGTGTAAAAGGAATCACAGCTTTTGAGTGCAAGGCAAGTCAATTCACAAATATATTACAAGGACGTGCACACAATTGGTACATGAAGTTTGACCTTGATTAGACTTGTGTTAGATTATACAGCGTTACGGGATGCTTTCCTTAAGGAATTTTATATCCCTGGGTTCTAGCAGAAGAGTATAAGCACGCTCAAGCATATTAAGCAGGGCACTATTGAGAATGTTCGAGAATATGATGCCCGTTTTAAAAAGCTTATGTCTAAACTTTCGTATGATATCCATGCAAGCCAGCATGCATAGTGGTTTTTCGGAGGTTGGATCACACCTTTTAGGAGGGCACTATCTAATAATACATATATACGGATACACGTGAAATGCTTAAAGAAACATTATGCACTAAGGCTATCGGAAGTATAGACATTGGGGAGAGCCCATTCCTAGAAGCTCAGATTGTAGCTATGGAAAAGTAGTTGGAGAAACTATCAGCCAATTCAACACACGAGATGCACTACTGAGGGATTTGGTGTATAGATTATGAAGTTGAAGGGCACACCAAGGATAGTTGTCCCCATAGGTTAGTGCACTCATTGTTGTTGGACTGTGAGATATATCAATTAGACCATGATGCAAGTCATTGCCCATTGTTACAACGCGCGATAAGAAAGAATGTAACTTACTACTTTAAGATTTGTTGGTCCATGACTCACAATACCGAGGATTGTAGGTTGATTGATCATATCCATGATGCCATCGATATTGGTATATGACAAAAAGGAGTATCAAATAACTCTAAAGGTAAGAATGAGCACCATTATCATGATCACACTCAAGGGCACTATGATCAGAATGAAGGGTGCTTTGAAGGAGGTCATGGCAAAGGTCGAGGGTACCATGGTGGATTCATGGGTCGAGGCCATGGTGGTGGATGAGGTGAGTTTCCTCGTGGAAAATTTGCTATTACGTGTGGATCTCCTAACCACTATAGGCATGAATGCCCTCAGAATATTACTTTTTCTTTTTGTTGGAAGAATCACAACTATGAGGAATGCCCAAAATTATATGAGCATATTAGTAAGCAACATAAACATGAGAACAAGGGTGCACATGGATGGTTAGAATACAATGCGCCATGGAAAATCAATGGATGCCAAAGTTGGCACCAGAACTTGAGGTAGTACCTGTGAAGATTACTACATGCACTGAAGTTGTGTGCACCAGAGAAACGTTGCAACAGAAGCCTACCATTACTAAGGAGGAGGTTTTACATGCAAGATACCCAGATCCTACACATCAGAAGGAGGTTTATCAGGAGACCATGGAGGTGCTCAAAAATCTTCAGGGTGAAATACAATGTTTAAAGGAACAGTCACGAAAGTTGGAACAAAAGAAGGCAGTAGAGAAACGGTCATAGTCGATGTTGATGATTTGAAAGAGGTATGCAAGATGTTGCAGGAGAATATTATTCCATTACTAGGGAATTTGTTAAAGGGAAACACTCCATGCGTAGGTATTGAGAATAGATGACAGATCCTACATGCTAATCTCCCCCTCATAGCTTGGATTATGAAAAGGAGATCACTCTGAATGTTGTTGTGGATGGACGACTTTTGAGCAATATATTGATTAAAATAGGCACAGAAGTGAATGTTCTTACTTTAGATGCATGGGTGTAGATGGGAAGACCTCCATTACAACCATCCTCTAATGTACTATTTATGGAAAATCAAACTAAGGCCACTCCAATAGGAGTTTTAAAGGATGCATCCATTACTATACAAGGGGCCAAGTTCACTGGGGACTTTGAGGTTTTAGCACTTGCAAGAAGCAGACAACTTCCCAACTCTACTTGGGCACCCTTGGTGTTATGCAAATAATGTTGATCTATGGTTCAACAAGGGGTATATAAGTTTTGAGAACAAGGAAGAACGAGTTATTATCCCTTTAACAGATGGAAAGTCTGCACCTTATGTTGAACCTTTGAGTGAGGAAGACCTAAACAAAATTTATGTGCGCACCATTCGAGATCCAGAAGTACTTGAGCCATCTAAGGAAGGAATCCTCCAGTGGGAAGATGCATAGTCTATTAGTGATACTACAAGTATTGCTTGTGATAATTGGGTGCATGACACCTATGAGATGGTTGGGTGTGAAGTAAGAAGCACATCTGCGTGAAGAGGAAAACCTCATTATATTAGGAGGATAGGTAACAACTTTGTACCCCAGTACACTAGAGAAGGAGACCCTGTGGTATTCCTACATGCCATGGAGGAACAATGGAAGGATCAAGTGGACAGAAGAAATATGTTAGTGTATACCCTACACAGGATAGCAGCGTGCTAGTGGATGGTTCATAGGGATAATCTCATAGAATGGAATGAAGTCAAAATTTCTCTAACAACCCAATTTCTCAAGAGCAATACACCTACTCAAATCTGCATGTATCATGGTAATCAACTTGTTCAGCACCACGTTCAGTAGTGTGAGAGAATCTGGACAGAGGGGCAAGAAGCTTTACCACCTTCACTATGGGTGCACAAACTTTATTTCACTTTACAAGGTTGCGCACGTGCTTGGTACATTTATGCAGAACTACATAGGGAGACTAGAAATTGGAAAGACTTGACTGTAGGAATGATCCAAACTTTTGACTACTTCTCCACTAAACCTTCAGTGAAAGAGGCATTATGGGTTATGGAGCACTTGGCTATGGGAGACATTGACAAAGGCTGAAGAACGTGCATTCAGGAGTTATTTGGTGAGGCAGACCTAATGAGTCACGTTTTGATGAAGTAGATGAGACCAATGCACGAACTACTTAAGTTGCACTTGTCACTTGAGAAGGAGAAAGGAAAGATAGTCTACATAGTGGATGATGAAGAAGTCGAAAATTTGGACATTGATCATTCAGAAGGTACGTGTGAGGTTTTTAGACAATGTGGATAAGAAGGTTGTGTGCTCTATCATTAACCTTTGAAGACCAAAGAAAGTGAATGCATTGAGCTTCGATATGCTGAACCTAAAGAGGTTGTAATTGGAGACAGTATTGGTCCTCCATTATCTGAAGTGTCACCAAGCATAATTGAGTTACTACCATGATGTCCAGGACATTATTCTTTAGGGGATACCATGAGTTAAAATGGCGTAATTATTTATCCTATGTATTTAATCTTTCCCCTCGGGTAGAATTATGGGGATTAACTAAATAGGTAAAGGTGTGTGGCTTTCATGATAGAAATGTCACCCTTTGCACAGGTAAAGGACGCACACCCTAACCATGTCACGCATGAACAAACTCGTGCTTTGTCGCAGCGTAAATGCCCATGACATAGGTGTTGGACCATGAAGATCATTGTGCCGTCCTTGCTTATCATAAAGGGCTAGCATGTACATAAGCGTGATTATGACTATGATGAAATTCGCGCTTTGAAACTTCCAGGTAAATGGAGTTGAATACAGGATGTATGTCGCGCATAATTGATGTATTATATCAGCCTTGCACAATAAAGGTTGGCAATCGAGCTAAGGGTATGTGAGATTGAAGTATTTATTTGTGAGTTCATGTCTTGGGCATGTAAAGCATTTGATTTAATTTACTTAAGGATGGATACTGCCTGTATCGATGTCAGGTAGATCATTTTATAGCAGGATTGTTTTCAGAAAAATAAGCCTGACCCCCCAGATCATTCAAATGGCTATATACTTTTACAGGTGACTCAGATGATGCACCTACCCAGACTCCAAGATTAATTTGTAAGTCCTTTGTATGCATATGAGTTGATTCAAGCATTTCAAAATTTAGTTCGCAAATATTACAGGATTCTCACTACTATGGCTGCGCATAATGAGATAAATTGGATGGTATCCCTAAGGCTTGTTAAGGATCCATTATGTTTAGTGTCTCTCTGCTCAAGTGGTTACTGGAAGATTTGGCAAAATTATAAGGTATTCTTTAAACAGGTTGGACATTCTTGTACTACTTGTATACTGCCCTTCTTCTCTGAGTGGCAAGTTGAATTTTGATGGAGTGCAAACCTCCCATCTATAACCTGCATAATTGCAACTTTTAGATAGGCTCGAGCGATTCAAGTTGGATAGTGTATTGTGTCTGAATCTTTGAAGCAAACTAGGATGCATGTCTGTTGATGATCCCTCGAAATCATGATTTAGTCTGCATGACACTTAATTATTTTCACATGCAAATTTATTAGAAGGCAGATCTTGCATAATAAGATTTCTTATATGCCCTTGTGGATTATTGGCAAGAAGTTAGACATTATATTGGACTGGCTAGTTGCATCATTTCAACTTCAGTGTATTTGGCAGGTTTAGATTTAACTCTAGGCAGAGGCTTAATTGATGTTGTCCATCCTATTCAAGTAACACTTACCCTATTTGAGTAAAGCCCTTTGAACATTTTGCATGTGTTTTGAACCTCTGGACAGCAGGCCATATAGGATAATTCATTGAGCTATGATTCAACCGATTCAGCAAAGAAATTGAGTTACTATGTGATTTGCACTGAGACTTCATTTGAATGACTAGGGGTGTTATGAGTTAAAGGGAATATAGTAATGAGTATCATTGGGTGAGATGAATATTAAGCTAAAAGAAGGATGCACCCCCGAGTTAAGAAGAGACCCTACAAGATGAACCCTAACCTGCACATAAAGTAGTTTAAGTTGAATAAATTGACAAAATGTTGAAATATGGTTTGCATCATTAAGACCCTAGAAGAATAAGAGTGGGTTAGCCCCATGGTAATCAGTATAAAGAAATATGGTCTGATTAGGATTTTTGTGGATTACAGAGAGTTTAATGTTGCATGTGTGATTAATCCTTTTCCTACGCCTTTTACTGAGGAAATATTTGAAGGCGTTATAAGGTGTAAATTTTATCTTTTACAGATGGATTCTTTGGGTATCACCAGGTAAGAATTGACAAGGAGGATCAAGATAAAACAACTTTCACCACCGAATGGGGAAGTTTTTCATACACGGTGATGCCCTTTGGACTAAAGAACATGCCTGCAATATTTTCATGCATAGTTGTTCAAGTATTCCTGGATTTTATTCACAAGTTTACTTAGATGATTGGACAATATATGGGCTTGTTCAAGGATCATTGTTGATAACTTGTGCTTAATGTTTGAAAGATGTAGATAGTTAAGTATCTCTTTAAACATCAAGAAGTGTGTTTTTGCTACACCTTTTGGAACTCTGCTAGGGCATATCATCTGCAAGGAATGGTTTGTTAGTAGATCCAGCTAAGGTTGCAGTTATCATAGGCCTGGAGGAACCTACCAGTCAGAGTGAGGTGCGCAGATTATTGGGCCATATAGGGTAGTATAGAAAATTTATCAAAGGATATGCAAAGATTGCTTCGTGCCCCTTGGAGGAGTTACTAAAGGGGAAAGGGACATACTATTGGGGAGAACCGCAACAGCACGCATTTGAGGCATTGAAGGAGAGACTTACTACATCACCTATTCTACATTTTCCCTCATGGAACCAACCTTTTCACATACATATGGATGCCTCTGGCATGGCCATTGGCACAATGTTAGCTCAGCCTGGAGAAGGTATTATAGATCATCCTATCTGCTTTGCTAGTAGAAAGTTGACTCTTGCAGAACATAATTATACAAATACAGAGCACAAGGCCTTGTCAATGATCTACACGTTACATAAGTTTAGACAATACTTACTAGCAACACCTTTTGTAGTTTATACAGATCACATGGTGTTAAAATAATTGGTAAATAAGCCCATTTTATAGGGGCGTATATGTCGATGGGTTTTATTATTCCAGGAGTTTGACTTTACAGTCGTGGTAAAACCTGGGTAAAAGTAATTCTAGCCCAGGACCAATTATCAAGAATTCAGTCAGGGGAGGACATGCAAATAATTAAAGATACAATTCCAGATGCATAGTTGTATAGGTTAAACCGCGTGCCTTCGGAATTGGAGGATATTGCTATATTTTTATGTACAAGTATGGCACCAGAAGAAATGAAAGCATTGGAAAAGAAATAACTTGCAATTCACGTGCCACACCTTTCATGTTGATCAGTGGTGACTTATAAAAACTAGGCCAAGATGAAGTATTGCATGTTGGTGTGTACTGGAACATGAGCACATGGATATCATGGAAGAGGCTCATGGCGGTATTGCAGGTGGGCACTATGCAGGTGACACCACCGTGCGCAAGATTATACTCATTGGTTTATGGTGGGAGACCCTGTACAAGGATTGTAAAGAGTATTGTAAGGTGTGTGATCACTGTCAGCACCTTGGAAAACCTGGGAAAAGAGATGAAATGCCTTTGAGGCCTATTACTAGTGCAGAGCCATTTGAAAAATGGGAAATAGAATTTTGTGGGTCCTATTTCCCCAGCCGCGTGTAGAACCAGATCATGCTACATCATCACTTGTACAAATTATCTTACAAGGTGGGAAGAAGAAACACCTACAAAGGATTGTACAATGGCTACAACAGCAAGGTTCTTATGGGAAAATATTCTTACTAGGTATGGATGTCTGTTGAGTCTGAAAAGTGATAGGGGCACACACTTCTTGAATGAGACAATCAGGATATTATTGGATGAATTTATGGTCACACACCACAAGACTACTACCTATCACCCTTAAGAAAATGGGACTGTTGAGGCCTTCAATAAGATATTGAGCCAGACCTTGACAAAAATTTGTGATGTTGGAAGGAAATATTGGGATGATAAAGTTTTTGTTGTACTTTGGGCATATAGAACAACCTATAAAAGGTTGAATAAGGCCACACCCTTTCAGTTGGTGTTTGGTGCAGAAGCAGTTCTTCCCATGGAATTTATGTTACCTTCTTTGCATATTACGCGTGTGGGAGGTCTAGCTGATGAGAAAGCTAATTGGAAGAAAGAATTGACAAGTTATTATAGCTAGATGAGAGACACACCATAGCACATTGGATTCAAAAGCAAGAAAAAGGCCAGATAGAAGGCATGACATGACAGACACATCAGGGATAAGAAGCTTGAGGTTAGGTAGATGGTACTTCTTTATGATTCAAATTTTTTGTGCCACCCAGGAAAGCTTAAGGTGCATTGGTTGGGACCATATGTTATCACTCACATACTTGAATCAAGCTCTTACCAGTTAGAGGCGCTTGATGGAACACAGTTACCCAGTTACTTTAATGGGAGTAGGCTGAAGCCCTACTATAAATAAGTCTTCTTGGTGTTTGTAATAAGGCAATATTTCCATTTAGACTATATTTCATTTACTATATTTCATTTAATGTATTTCCTTCTTCGTCACAATGCTTTGTCAATTTATTTCAATTTTTTGTGTAATAAGTGTGTTTACGCACTAGAAGCTGATTATAATCTGAAGTATTTTTATGCACAGAGGACTGCACATACCCTTGGTGTGGGGTGGTTGTCATTCAAAAATAGTTACACATAAGAAAATATTGTTATAGGTGATTTCTCTTGATTAAAAAAAGTGCAGATAGTATGGAAAAGTGTTTCTAGAGAGAAAATTGATCCTAAAGAAGACCATAGTTGGAAGTGAATGAATGAATAGTATAATGCAAGGTAAGTTGCGTCTGTAAAAAATACTAGAGGAAGGCACAGTGGTGAGGTACTTTAGCGCATAGAAGCACAAAGAAGGAGGCTTGTAGCCAGAAGGTAGGAAGGTGCACTAGAAGGTTATAGCTGTGGTGAGTAGGTGTATCACATAGAAATTGGGAAAATGGTCAATTAATGAAAAGATTGGTTGTAGGAAAAGGAGCAATAAATGTAATAAATCTTCTCAACTCTATATAAATACGTGATGCAGGTTAATTTCTACCTTTGTGATCACAAGTATTCGAGCAAGTATAGTTGTGACCAAACCAAAGTGAAACATTGAGGTGCAGAGAGTTGTGAAACCAGGCTACGAGAAGAGTGGATTTGTGCATAGAATTGGCTTGCATCCCCATTGGAGAAGGGTTTGAGAGAAGTAAGAAGCATTGAGAAGGAGATAGGGCATTTTCATTAGGGCAGTTTTGAGATAGGGCACGCAGTTTTGAGCTAGGGCACGAAGGGCTTGCTCGATAGAGGAAAAAGGTGCATAACTTTCACCATGGCACCAAAGAAATCACCTGCAGAGCAGGAGACAAAGGGGAAGAAAAAGGTGGAGGTCTGAGGTTAAAGATGCTTCTGAGAGCAATTTTTTTAGAGATACAATATCTAGAAGGTGATGAACTAGTCAGACGTGGATTAGGATTCCCATATTCGCAGATGCAAAGTAAGTGATTACAACCACCACACCACTGATAAATAAGGAGGAATTGGATGTTTTATTGAATAAGAAGACCAACAAGCACACATGGTGGATGACATGCTAATATATAACGATGTTGGGGAGAAGTTTCTCAAGAAGGTAGGGGTATATCAGTTGTAAGAACTCCCATATTTTTTAAAACAAGAAAGTTTGTATCAATGACTTATGAGTAGAGTCCACAAGGACTTATTCTATTTTGCTGGATGGCATAGGTAAGGATCACTGGTGCCTTTGATTACCACATTGACAAGGATTGAAGGGCATATGGATAAAAAATTAGTAGTGATATAACTGATAAGGAAACTATTATAGCGACTAAGCAAGGAGTTGGGATACTCAAAGAGTCCACGCATGGAATGAACATCTAAAAATTAAGGAAGTACCCTGTGGTATAGGAAAACACACATCTACTCACTAAAATAAATGATCAAGAGAGATGGTTGTCACAAGTAAAAACCATGTGGCTACATGTTGCCAAGAAGATGTCACAAAGAGAATTATATAGCTCTATCAGGCTACATAACAGAAAAAATTATTAAGGAAGTGCACATAGGTGAAAAGATAAGTTTTGGTGCTATCCTCTTATCTCTTGTTTTTGTAAAAATTGGGGTGCCCTGATGGGCCAAAGAACAAAATTTGGGAATATCCTATTTCATCGAGAAGAGATTCCCTCGAAGAAGAGGTTTGAGATGAAACTTATGTGAATGAAAAATGAGTGACCCATTGGAAAATAGAGTGCTAGAACTATGGCATCCCACTGACAAAGCACATGACATTTGAAGAGCACAAATGGAGTATTCTTAAGGAGCTGCCATCAGTAGTAGGTAAGGTAGTATAGACTTGCACGTGTACCAACAGTTTTGCATGAGGCAATTCCGATTGTAATGAAATATGTTCAGAAGATCATAGAACCTCTGGTGCAGGAACTATCTCATATTCTTTGTGAAGGTCACCTCGTCGTTATCCTCTAAGCCTCAGTAAATAGGTTTATTAAATTCATGCTAGAGAAGAAAGATTTAATGCAGACAAGGTAGGATTGTGACTAGGATACTCTCAGAGGAGAGCGCACCTTATGTTTACCCTGGTTCAACCTTCCTATATTTAGAGGCTTGTCCTTGATGTTATGAAGACATGAGATCCAATCAGTTTGGCTATTGGGTGAAAGAAGTAGAGCTACGCTTGTTTATCTCCAACTTAAGCCTATGTTAGAAATTACTACTCAAGTATGTTGATAAGGAGTTCATGACTACCGGGGCTGCCTAAGGGAAAACTCCCAAGTTCCTAATGTGGCAGCTCTAAATCTTGCCTTGACCATATATAGGGAGAGGAAGAAGAAAACCATGAGGATAGCAGTCCCTAATATGGTCTACAGTTGCTGGAGGAAGCACACATAAGACATGGAGAGTGAGTCGGTGGCCATTTTCAAAGCACTATGGGCCTTAAAGAGTTATATGGGTGGGATTTTATGGATCTAGATATGGATACTACATGCATAAGGAAGTAATTATCCTGATCCATGTAGAATCATATGGAAGAACCTGATTTTTACGTGTGTGAAGAATCATGTGTCTCGTGTAGAGTGAAGAAGGCACCCTAGAGTAGGCACAAGAAAATAAAACCCACTCTAATTTCTAATGAGTAGGTAAACAATGCCTTGGTCAAGGTATCTGTTGAGGTGGTGTGGAGTAATTTTGATAAGACCACCACCATTCGAGCACTGCTTGAAGATAACAAAGATAAAACTACAAAGATATCGAAATTAAAAGAAGAGAAGAAATGATAACAGAAAAAAATGAGGCCTTTGTTAGCATGGATGAGGAACTTGGTGATCACATTCTTAAAACAAGGCCTCATCTAAAATCTCAAGTTCCTAAAAAATTTCCTTCTGCTATGCATTATGTGTGAAATTTGGTCAATATAGTGTTATATGATGGACCAATTCGAATGCCTGCACCAAAATATTCTAAACAAGAAGTAGAAATAGAAAGGGCCACTATGGTTAGAAAAATTTCAACTTAGAAGGCATTGCTCAAAACCTTGAAATATGAGCTGAAGAAATATGACCAAGCTATTAATTTATTTGCGGCACCAAAAGCAATAATAATGATAAGAACTATAGTAGAGGACAATGAAGATCTGAAGGTGATGAAATATGAGATACATGGGCACGCAGAAATATTATCACTAGTAAAACAAAAGCGTGAGGCCCTCACAATAGTCTGGGATCCACACAAGGATAGAATTGATGAGATTGGGAAACTCATAGCACATAACATGGATCTCATGGAGGGAATGATGTCAGATATGGCCAATGCTTTCTAGGTAATACAAAATGAGAAAGAGAAGATCACTCAGGATGAATTAGATGTCAGAGCCACAGATATTTTGGAAAAAAAAGGACCATGCGAAGTGACTAGAAGACATTGGAGGCTGAAATAAAAATTGAATATCCATAGTTAATCCTTCCAAGTGAAGAAGAGGGTGTTGTAGAGTAAAAATTCATTCTTTGGTACAATGTTTCATTCATTATTTCATTACTTATTCTTTATTATTGGGAACATTAGAAATAATTCAAATTGCTAGGATGACAATGTACATTAGTGTGGGGTAATGTTGAGAAAACAGAATGTTTCTCTAAGGAGAAGACACACAAAGAATGTGTTGGGGGAACAAGGTGCATTTAAAGGCGTGGGAAGGTAGGAAAGGAAACACGTGACAGAGGACTGGCTCAGGTATTAGCTATTTTTTTGGATAAGGGATATTTTTCGAGATAGCGTGCAAAAAAAAATCAAGATGAATACTTGTGCTACATGAAATCGTATTTTGGGAACAAGTGGCTAATAAGCGTCATGCATAGTTTAAGCTGATAATAAGATTTTTTCTTTGAGTTAACTATAGGATATCTATTATTAGAACAATTGCATGTTTTTCATGTTATTGTAAAGGTGCATGGCTATTAATATCATGTGACCTATTTTGAGAAGTGCATAGATGGTGAAGGGAAAGTCCTAACCTCTATAAATATGTATTGAACTATGTAGTTTAGTGAGTGGTGAATTGTTGTAGAGTTGTGTTGTTGGTTTTGACACACACATGACTCATGGAGATATTGTATAGTGTAAGAAGATTTTGTATTTTATAGTGTTAAATGCAATGGAATATATTGAATGGATAATGGTGTTATACATAACTCAATCTAGTTCTTTTATGGTTAATCTTATTATAGTTATTGTTTAGTTCATTTATCATGATTCTCTAAGATCTAGATCTGGTTTATGCTCTATGGAATGTTTACATCTAATCATGAACTTGAGTATGTTTAAACATCATCACACTAAAATCATGTAAAAGTAACTCTAAAGAGGGCCCTAGTACCTTTGTGTGCTTCAGGTGAGCACTCAAATCAAGCTGAGTGATGAGCCAGCATGTCTGGGTTATTCAAAGTAAATTCTTGGTTGCATCATGTAGCGCTTAGATTAGTAATACCATTGTTGTGGTAGATGAGGTCAGTCTAACGCATTCATTTTTCATATTTTTTTTTTAGGTTTTTGATACTTCTTTATCTTTTTTAGGTCATTCCTTCATCTTATATTAGTTACTACATCCGAAAAAGCTCGACAGATCTAATGCAACAAATAGAGAATATTTTAGGGTATATTGCGACACTTAAAGAACTAGATTATGATCATTTACAGATACCATGGAACATATTATTCATGTTTGTAGAAGATAAGAAGTTATCTGTTGGGAATAGGTACATTTGTTGTGTTTTTTCTTAATTGAAAATGAAGCAATCCATCTCTTTTATGTAGAATAAATTCACTGCTTTGAATTGAGAAATTTAGTTTCCATTTTCATAAATTTTGTATTTCAGAATAGCATTACCTTGGATCAATTCCATTGATCCAAGGTATGCTTTTAATACATGAATTTTTGGTCATAAAGACCAAGTCAGATAGATCAGGTGATCTTTGGATTTTGAATGTGCTAAGGTTATGAATAAACTCTTCATGGACCCCTACTTCATATTTGAATTTAATCATGATTAGTTTGGTTCTTCTTTTGTTCTGGTAGAATGAATACTTACTATGAACATGGGAACCTAATAAAACTATGTTCTAAAATAGTAACTATAGTCCTAAGTTAAATCTAACCTAAGTTCACTATGATCTTTTGATTAATTTGGGATGTTAAGAGGGACCTAAAACTAAAGACTTACCTATGGACCTATGTTGATTCCTAAATTAATGTTTAACCTAACTAAGGGAATGGCTAACCTAAGGGGGCCTATAAAATGACATGGGAAGAGGTAAGTGGGAGGAAGTGAATCCAAGGAATTAATGGTGAGTTATTAATATTTATCTCTTTTCTGCAGCCAAATTTGGCAAAGGCAAGTTGGAAAATTAAGATGGGTGAGTTGGCATTTTTGCCAAAGTTTTGATGATGCATGTTTTTTTTGAAATTAAGTCTACTCCAAAATTTGGAGATGGAGGTGGTGGGAAAGTAGGAAGGACTGACAGTCCTACTCTGCATTTAATATTTTGGAAATTGGTGAAACCCTAGGAAGAAGATAGAGGGTTTGGTTTTGTCAATTCATTTGGTTTTGGAGCTAGAGCTCTGCATGTGGTTGTTTTTTTTTCAAACCTCCAGTTTGATTTTTGCATGCAATGTGGTCAATGCATGAGTTTTTCTTCCTTGCATGGCATGGAAGAAAGAGTTGGCACTGTGAAGCTATAAGGAGGAGTTAGAGGAATTTTTGTGTGGTTTTTGGCATTTTCAAAAGAAGGATTGAGGATCTGCTTGGATACTTCTGAGAATCAATGAAGGTGAAGTGCTATCAGGCATGATAGTCTCTATCCATTAAGTTTTATGCTTTTACTTAAATGTCCATAAAAATAAATCTACTCTTAGGGAATAATCTAGTTTTTTTCTGTGAAGATTATTACTCTGCTTGAGGTTTTTGTGTTGTTTTTGGGAATGTTTATTGACCCTGTTTGGAATGTGGAAAGTGTATCTAGGTTTTCAGAGTTTCATACTCTTGAGTAGCTCATTTTGTTTATTCTTCCTGTAGAGGCTTGAGAATAAAGTCTAGATCTGCGAATGTTCATAGTTAAAATACCCTAATCTTGTAGGTAGCTTGGTTTGCTTACATCTGAGGATTTGTTTCTTAGGATCTTGTTTCATCTCTTTTGGAAAACCTCAATTATCAAAATTGTTTTGATTACCTTGAATGTTGTTGGATCTTACATGATTCTTTAGGGAAGATAAAATTCTGTGACTCTGGCTTAAACATATTCTTTTGAGTACTGATGGAATGCTCAAAATTGGTGAACGTGTCTGATTTCTTATCGCTGTCTGTGATTTTGATTCTTGTTTTTTTTATATTATTTCTGTTGTAGACTTATGACCCTGTGATTATTACGGAAAGATAAATAATTATGGGTTTTTCTTGGAAATTGATTTTACGTCTATTAAAGACTTGTTTGAACTCTTTCGTTCATTAAATTTAAGATCTAAAAAGGATAACTAGTCATAGCTTCTTGAAAAGAATTATTGTTTATGAATTTTTTATTTTTGGAAGCCCATAAGGGAAATCATATTTTGTTTTCTACTCATTTGAATCTTTGGGTAACCTATGAAATTGTGGCATTTGGTGCTAAGAAGGGAAAACTCTCTTGGGTTTCAGTTAACTTTACATTGGTTATAGTCGTTAGCTTGAACTTCTTGATATTTCTATTGACTTTGAGATGATGTATTATATTAGTATGTTTCTTAGACGTTGGGCCATCAAACTCAGTTTCAGTTCTTTCAGAACTTAGGAAATGTTCTTCTTCGTGAAAATGGAATGATGACTCCTATTTTGGTTAAATCATATTGTATACTTCTTTTCCTATATGGATCTGAGTTAGGAAGATTGTTCAGACTTACCCTTCTGTTAATTTCTTCCTTTCATCTCTGCATCTTTTGGGAAATGGTTTATTGTTATCTTGTGGAAATCAAGGCTATCTATACCATCTCCTTGAATGATGAAAGGTAATGGAATGTTGTTATCTTCTTTCTTTCCTTTTTCCTTTCTTTGGTTTGTTGTTCATTCAATTCAAACCTAGATTAAATCTTTGTTTGGGATTTTGGTTTGAAACATTAGATAAATGACCTTGTCATTATAGGTTCTTGGTTTCTTAAGGTTCTCTTTTTCATACAAGAGTTGAGGGGTAGTAATCTCTCTTCCCTCTCCTTCCTTTAATTCTTCTTTCAGCTTCGAAACTTGGTAAAGATGTTGTCCTTCTCAGGTCTGTTTTTTATGCAACTTCTTGACTATTTGATAATTGAATGATTACATGTTGTTAGGAAGTATAGCTGAAGTTGAAATAATTGGATGGAATATTGTGTTTGGTTGGAAAATATTTGGATGGTTTAATGAGTTGGATCTAATGTATAAACTTAACCATTCTAACTCACTTAAGGTAATGATAGCAATGGTGTATCTTTTTGAGATTGGAGTGTAACTCTTTTTCTTGTTGGAAGTAACCTTACCTCTTTATGAGGTCTGATTTAGCTTGTTTTGTTTTTAACTTGAATTGGTTCCTAGTTCTGAGTTTGAGTATTAGGATACTCTAATCCAGGACACTTAAATGTTATGATGATTTGGGTTATCCTAACTTATTTCTTATGATATTTAAGTTCAATTGTTGGCATCTCAGATTTTAGGATGAATTTAGATTAATGAAATATTGAGATGGAAGTAATGTTGTAAATGATCTACTGCTGAGGCTATGCCTAAAAGATAGTTAGGATAGTTACCTTCTTCTGTTAAACAAGTTTAACTGAGATAGGGATCATGAAAAGAAATGTATAAAAGTAGTAGTGAGATTCTGATGAAATGTTACTTATCTGAACTTACTGTTTAAATTCTTTTGATAAAATGAAAGATAGGATGGAAGGATAAAGTTGTTTATTTCATGACCTAACCTTGCTTTTGATTTGAAGTATATCTCTTTCTCTATATTTTATTAGAATTTATATCTCCATTTTAAATGAGTCTTTCTGAATTGCTTTAGGACTGTTTCATAACAACAGAGTTCTTTTTATGAAACAGTTAGCTAAAAGCACATCATTTTAATGATTTAGTGCTTATCATGCTCAGTTCAATGAACTGACCCATGCTAGCAATTTTGTAGATGGACTTCATAAATGATGAAAGGAGAAAGATCTTTAGAAAGTTACATTTGTTTATCAAAGAGACTGAATCTTTATTATGATGAGATATGGTTTCATTACTGAAATGTACTTGATGGAAAAGAAAGTTGTATTTGAATTGATTAAATATGGTTGTTTGATATTAGTAATGTCTAAAGTGTTTAGACTTGTAAATGTATAATTTCTCCTTGTCAAATAAAAGATGTCTGAAATTTGTTTGTACTTGATGTAATTCCTTTTGGCATACAATGAGTGGAAATGATAAGTAATACTCTATTTTACAATCAATAACATACTTTTATGGTTTGGAATGGAATAAATAGAGATCTGAGGTGTTAGTTGTACTACCCTCTCTAGTGAAGATGTAACTTATTAAGTTGACATTCTTACATTGATATTCAACCATATCATTAGGACTATATTTAATTCAAATGATTGTATGAGAATAAAAATTGATTATAATTTTTATAATGTACAATGGGATTATAATGGACATTAACCTTAATAAGGGAAAGGAAAGACAACTCCCATTAAATGAATCTTAGTCTTGACTTAAGACCTTTTGGAAATGAATCTTGATTGTGATCTGTAGTTAGTAAAGGCATTCTTTATCATGAAGACTTCCTTAATCAAAATAGGGATGTCATAAATGAAAAATAAAAGGGAATTAGACTTCATTTCAATGAAGTCTAATATGGAAAAGGACTTTCTCAGAACTTATATAAGCTAGGGTTGTATTAAGTGAGTAAATAAATAACACTTTCATGTGTGTTGGGCCTTTTATGTAAAATATGATTCAGGATGTTAATAATATAAATCATAGCATGTGAATTGGTTAGGAAGCAGATTTATCTGCATCACTACATATATTATAGTTTTAACTTGGAATCCTAAAGGTTAAGGAACCTAGTTGTTCAGTAGGGTTGTTGTAATTAATATGTAAGGAAGAAATTAATATGATATAAATTTCTATCTAAGGTATGTTCATCCAGATGAGGAAAAATCAGTTGGATGTTGACACACACCAACTGCACGTAGTACCTACGTGATGACAAGGGTCTTTATGAGGATACTATGTTGCAGTTGACATGTCTCAACACCCTTCAGAGTTTGTTCAACTAGACTAACATAAATTCTGACTTGATCACAGTTCTTCCCTAGGTAGAGATAGGGGCATGATCTAGTGTCGGGGTCAACTCACGTTGACTTAGGATAAATAGACACACCCAATCGACATAAGTTGATTGAGTATATCTATGTATCCTTAGTCACCATAAGTAGTCCTCCACACTAGTCCATGTTCATAACCTTGGCTAGGGTTAAAATTTGAACAAGTGGATTGACAGAAGTCGGTGAATACCATTCTAGATAACAGATCAAGTATGGTGAAGGAATTATTCCATTTGACGAGTATGCCATCTAGGAATATAAACATGAACAATATGTTTAAAATCTTTGGCCAAAGTATCACAAGCTACTGGTTGCATTGTCCTATGTCACCTAGTTTAAGAAGCATTTCAGATGAATATCGGTAACAAATATTCAGATAGGCCTCTTAAACAAAACACTTGATACCTCTAAAAGGGTAAAAGAACCAAGTATACATAGTATACACATTATAAAGTTAACATGAGAGATCGGTATGATACCGAGTCATGAAATGAGAGATCAGTGTTTCACCGAGTCATTTACAGCTGCATATGGTTTTCTGTTATGAGATAGATTGGCTTTGGAATGTGTGTTCTAAATTATGTTAATTTAGAATAGAGAACATTATGCAAAAAAAATCCCTTGTTTCTAAAGTCTTAAAATGGGAATGTTACATCTTGGTATCAGAGCTGAAGGTTGCAGCTCTTGGACCTATTGTGTCCATAATCTGATAAAACTTAAATTTTCTTGTTAACAGAAAATGGTTAGAACAAGAGGAAATGTTGCAAACAACCCACCACCAGGTGGAGAAGCAGCTACCACCCAAAAAATTGATGAGATCCTTGTTTCCCTGTTGGACACAAGAGATCATCTGGCTGTACTAGAACAACAAGTAATGGGAAATGAGGAGGATGAAGAAGATGCTGGTAATAACAATCAACCACCTCCTGTGGACAATGCCAATATTGGAAATTTGGGCGTTGATAACAATAATGTTGCCAATGCTAATGCAAATGTACCCAATCAGCCTGAGAATAAAAAGGTGAGATTGGTGGCTGAACTCACAAATGATATAAAAAGGATAAGTCCACCCAAGTTTGATGGCACTACACTGGGAGATGGAGCTGAGAACTGGCTCAGTGAAATGGAGAAGTACTTTGCAATAAGGAACTTCTCTGAGGAAACTAAAGCAATATGGGGAGCTTATCAGATTTCCCATGAGGCATCTTCTTGGTGGGAAATCCGTAAGGTTGAATTAAACATTGATGAAACAAATGTCACTTGGGATCAATTTAAAAATTATTTTAGGAAATGATGGCTGCCACAACTTTACTATGATCAGAAAATGACAAAATTTCAGAACTTAGCTCAAGGAAAGTTAACTGTAACAGAGTACTGGGAGAATTTTACTAAGCTTCTCAAGTACGTACCTCAGTATCAAACTGACGAGAAGTTTAGGATATGGAAATTCATAATGGGATTAAATCCTATCATAGGTGGTGAATTAGATGTTCACATCCCAACCACCATGGAAGGGGTTGTTGAAAAATCCATAAGGCAGGAGCAGAAATTAAAAGCAATCTCTACCCATAAGGAGGAAATCAGAAAGAAAATTCCTAATTCTTCTTCATCCCTTTCACCCAAAAAGGGACCATGGAAAAAATTTGGTGCTAAAAACAATTTTTTTGCTGATAATAACAAGAAAACTACAGCAAATAAACCTGTTGCTAATGTTCGAAACAATTTTGTTAAGAACAATAATAATGGACAAAAGTCCTATGGAGGACAGAATGACAATTTTAAGGCCAGAAATAAATTTGAGCCTAAGAAAGGACCTGTAGGAGGCTGCTACAATTGTGGCAAAGATCATTATGCAAATCAGTGTCCTCTAAGGAAGGATGACCACAATCAGCAACATAAGATACATGCTGCAGTAGCTGACAAACAAGCTGAAAAGAAAGTTACACCTATAGAAGTGCCAGGTAAGTTATTTGGTATACCTGTTACTATAATTTTTGATACTGGAGCTACTGAATGCTTTATTTCTACTAAATTAGCTTCAAAACTAAAAATAAAAGCTGGAAAAATGGATAAATCATGGGTTGTACATTATGGAAATAATGTTGTTCACACAGTTAGTATGTGTCTTTTTGGAGCAGTCCTAGACTTGCCTAGTTTTTCCACTGAAGTTGATCTTTACGTTGCTCCTTTGGGGTCTTATGATGTAATTATAGGTGTTAACTGGCTTGCTGAGCATAAAGCAAAGGTTGATTGTTTTGAAAAACATATTAGTTGTCTTGATGATCTGTAGAAAACAACAGACATCCAGGGGGTAAAACGTGAGATTTCAGTTAGAAAATTGTCAGCTATGCAGCTTAAAAAGGCCAAAAACAAAGGTTGCACCTTGTATGCAGTAAAAATTTCTGAAACAACTGAAGGGGATAGTGATTTCTTGGAAAGATACCACTGTTACAAAATTTCAGTGATGTGTTTCTGGAAGAACTACCCAGTCTTCCACCCAAATGGGAGTTTGATTTCATGATTGAGATCAAGCCGGGAACCGAACCTATTTCCAAGGCACTGTATCAAATGACTACCATTGAACTGGTAGAGCTTAAGGCACAATTACAAGAACTGTTGTCTAAAGGTTTGATAAGACCAAGTGTCTCACCTTGGGGAGCACCGGTAATTTTTGTGAAAAAGAAAGATGGAACACTTAGATTGTGCATTGATTATAGGATGTTAAACAAAGAAACAATCAAAAAATAGATATCCACTTCCTAGAATTGATGATCTGTTTGATCAGATGTGTGGTGCATCAATATATTCTAAGATAGATATTTGATCTAGATATCATCAGCTTAGAATCAAAGATGAAGATATTCATAAAACAACCTTTAGGACAAGGTATGGGCATTATGAATTCACAGTTTTACCTTTTGGTTTGACAAATGCACCTGCAAATTTTATGAATTTAATGAATAATATCTTTCAAGAATACTTGGAAAAATTTGTGCTTGTATTCTTGGATGATATTCTCATATATTCTAAAAGCATTGATGAGCATCATGAGCATTTGAAGATAGTTCTAGAAATCTTAAGAAAAATAAGATTGTATGGTAAGTTGTCCAAATGTTCTTTCTACGAGACAAAAGTGCACTATCTAGGGCATGTCATAAGTAAAGATGGAATAGTAGTAGACCCATCAAAAATTGTTGCAATAACTGAGTGGCCTGCACCTAAGAATGTACATGAAGTCAGAAGCTTCATGGGTCTCGCTGGTTACTATAGAAAGTTTGTAAAGGAATTTTCAAAGGTCGTTGCACCAATAACTTCATTGCAAAAGAAAGATAAGAAATTTGTGTGGAGTGAAAAATGTGAATCTGCATTTAAGACTCTTAAGGATCAACTAACATCTGCACCTATTTTGGTTGTACCTGATCTAAATGGAGACTTTACTGTAGTAACAGATGCTTCTGGGGAAGGACTTGGAGGTATTTTGTTACAAAATGAGCATGTTATAGCATATGAAAGTAGAAAACTCAAGTTACATGAACTGAATTATGCTCCCCATGACCTAGAGCTTGTTGCCATTGTTCATGCACTTCAAGTATGGAGGCATTATCTTTTAGGGAGACCTTTTGAATTAAAGACTGACCATCTTGGGCTGAAGTATATTTTCACTCAGCCAAATCTGAATGCAAGACAACGAAGGTGGTTAGAGTTTCTATCTCAGTATGATTTTGACATAAGTTATATAAAAGGAAAAGAAAATAGAGTGGCAGATGCACTAAGTCGTAGGAAACATATTTCTGCACTTATAACTTTGAGAACTCAGTTTAAGGATGAAGTAAAAAGTATCATGGAATCTGATTCTTATTTTCAGCAAGTGAAAACAACACTTGCTGCAGATCCAAATGATATGAGATATAAAGGTTTTCACTTTGATGATGAAGGAATCTTGAGATATGATAATCGAGTATATATACCTTCAGGAAATGAATTAAGGAGGAAGTTGTTAACTAAATTTCATAATTCACCTTATTCAGGACATCCCAGTATTACGAAAATGCTTGCTGATATAAAACAACAATATTTTTGGAAAGGGATGAAAAAAGACGTAATTGATTTTGTGACACACTGCTTAGAATGTCAGTGTGTTAAGGCTGAACATATGCATCCAGCTGGTTTATTGTACCCTCATAGCATACCGCAGTATAAATGGAAAGTAATTAGCATGGATTTTGTTCAAGGGCTGCCAATGTCAAGAAATAAGCATGATGTTATTTTATTTTTTGTTGATAAATTAACAAAGGTAGCACATTTCATTGCTGGTAATCTTAAGGATGATTCACCTATTTTAGCAAAAATATTTGTGCATGAAATTTTTAGATTGCACGGTGTACCTGAATTGATCATATCAGATAGAGATCCAAGAATGACATCTAGATTTTGGAAAACACTCAATGCAGCCTTAGGAACTAAACTGAATTTTAGTTCAGCATACCATCCTAAAATGGATGGGAAAACTAAAAGAGTTAATCAAGTTTTGGAAGATATGTTACGAATGTACTGCATGGATTGGTAGTACAAATTGGAAGAGTACCTCCCATTAGTCGAATTTGCTTATAATAACACGTACCATGCCTCTCTGAAAATGAAACCTTTCAAAGCATTATACAAAAGGAAATGTAGAACTCTAGTTAGCTGGGATAACATAGAAGATAGAGAGGTAATTGGACCTGAGATCCTTACTGAAATGGAACAACAAGTTAAAATGATTCATGAACATTTGAAGGAAGCAGCAGATAGGAAAAAAAGTTATGCAGACCTAAAAAGGGTTGACAAGAAATTTGAACTTGGTGAGAAGGTATTTTTACGGGTTAAACCAAAAAGAGTTCTATAACCTTTGGCAAGGCTGCCAAGTTATCACCTCGTTATGTGGGACCCTTTGAAATTGTTGAAATAATCAACCCTGTAGCTTATCATTTAGCTTTACCACCTGCTTTATCATGAATGCATGATGTTTTCCATATTTCTTTACTTAAGAAATACATTTCAGATTTATCACATGTGTTAAATTGGAATTCCTTGTAGGTCCAAGACCCAGGAATAATCATGGTTAAACCCATTCGAGTGCTGGAAACTTGCCAGCTGCACTTAAGAAATCATGAAATAAGTCAATGCAAGGTCCAATGGGACCAGTTTAATGAAGAAAGTGCAACATGGGAAAACCTCGAAGATATGAAAATTGTTTTTCCACATTTATTTGAACAAAGTTGATTTTGTTGATTGTTAACACTTGAAGATTTTATTCTTATTATATCAATAAATCTGCCAGTTTTGGGCAGATACTAAATTCATTAGTATTGAAACAACTATTTTAATGCTGAATAATTATGAAAATTTGAATTTCTCAAATCTGGTTCTGTTATGAACTTATGAATGAAAGAATTATAATTTGGGTTATATTCTTGATTGAAGTTATTTGACTAAGTTAATCATCGGGACGATGATGCTTTTTAGGAGGGAGGTATGTAACCCTCTAACATGACTGGTACCTATGATGACTTCTACTATAGAAGGTTCAAACATTGACAGGTGATTTTGTCTTAAGACGGTGTACTCTTATGACTTGGGAAATCATGTTTGTAGTAGATAATAAGTCATCTGTTGAATAGGTACACTCTGTCATGTTTTTCTTAATTTAAATGGAGCAATCCATCTCCTTTATGCAGAATAAATTCACTGCTTTGAATTGAGAAATTTAGTTTCCATTTTCATAAATTATGTATTCAGAATAACATTACCTTGGATCAATTCCATTGATTCAATGTATGCTTTTAATTCATGAATTTTGTTGTCATAATGACCAAGTTTGGATAGATCAAGGTGATCTCTGGATTTTGAATGTGCTAAGTCATGAATAAACTCTTCAGACCCCTGCTTCATATTTTGAATTCCGATGATTAGTTTGGTTCTTCTTTTGTTCGTAGAATACAAAACTTACTATGAACATGGAACCTAATAAAACTATGTTCTAAAATCAGTGACTATAGTCCTAAGTTAAATCTAACCTATGTCACTATGATCTTTTGATTAATTTGGGATGCTAAGACTAAAACTAAAGACTTACCTATGGACCTATGTTGATTCCTAAATTAATGTTTAACCTATCTAAGGGAATGGCTAACCTAAGGGGGGCCTATGGAATGACATGGGAAATGGGGTAAGTGGGAGGCAGTGAATCCAAGGAATTAATGGTGAGTTATTAATCCTTATCTCTTTTTGCAGCCAAATTTGGCAAAGGCAAGTTGGAAAATTAGATGGGTGACTTAGCATTTTTGCCAAAGTTTTGAATGCATGGTTTTGTTTAAAATTATTCCATGCCAAAATTGGAGATGGTGGTGGTGGGAAAGTAGGAAGGAATGATAGTCCTACTCTGCATTTAATATTTTGGAACTGTTGAAACTGCCTAGGAAGAAGATAGAGGGTTTGGTTTTTTTGATTCATTTGGTTTGGAGCTTGAGCTCTGCATGTAGTTTTTTTTTTTTTGAACCTCCAGTTATATTTTTGTATGAAATGTGGTTGTGCATGATGTTTTCTTCCTTGCATGGCATGGAGGGAAAGAGTTGGCACTGTGAAACTATAAAGAGTTAGAGGAAGTTTTTTGTGATTTTGCATTTCAAAAGAAGGATTGAGGATCTGCTTGGATACTTCTGAGAATCAATGAAGGTGAAGTGCTATCAGGCATGATAGGCTCTATCCATTAAGTTTTATGCTTTTACTTAAATTTTCATAAAAATAACTCTGCTCTTTTGAATAATCTGGTTTTTGTTCAGTGTGTAAGATTATTCTTGCTTGTGGTTTTTGTGTTGTTTTTTAGAATGTTTATCGACCCTGTTTGGAATGTGGAAAGTGTATTATGGTTGGAGAGTTTCATACTCTTGAGTATCTTGTTTTGTTCATTCTTCATATAGAGGCTTGAGAATAAAGTCTAGATCTGTGAATGTTCATATTTTAAAATACCCCAATCTTGTAGGTAACTTGGTTTGCTTACATCTGAGAATCTAGTTATAAATGATCTTGTTTCATCTCTTGTTGGAAAACTTCAGTTATAAAACTATTTTGAATATCTTGATTGTTGTTTGATCTTACATGATTCTTTTGGAAGATAAAATTTTGTGACTCTGGCTTATACATATTCTTTTGGGTACTAATGGAAGGCTCAAAATTTAGAGAACTTTTATGAATTCTTATCACTTGTCTGTGATTTGTGATTCTGGTTTTCATTGTATATTCTTCCTGTTTCAGATTTTTGACCCCTGTGTGGTTATTATAAGGATAAATTTATTATGGGTTTTTCTTGGAAATTGATTTACGTCTGTTAAGACTTGCATGAATTCTTTCAGTTATTAAATTGAAGATCTGAAAAGGATAACTTGTGTTAGCTCCTTGAATTGAAATTATTGTTTATGGAAGTTTGATTTTTGGAAGCAAGTAAGAAGGTATGAATTATTCTATTTTCTACTCTTTGGGTTTGTAGGTAACCTAGTGAAATTTGTGGCTCTTGGTGCTAAGAAGGGAAAAATCTCTTGGGTATTGGTTAAACTGTATATTGGTTATTGTTGTTACCTTGAACTTCTTGATAGCTCTATTGACATTGTTTTGATGTATTGTATTTGGCATGATTCTTAGACCTTTTGGGCCATCAAAATCAGGTTTTAGTTCTTCTTCATGAACTTAGGAAAATGTAGCTCTTCGTGAAAATGGAATGATGGCTCCTGTTTTGGTTAAATCATATTGTATACTTATTTTCCTTATGGATATGAGTTAGGAAGACTATTCAGACTTACCCTTCTGTTAATCTTTCCTTTCCTCTCTGTGTCTTTGGATAATGGTTTACTTGTTATCTTGGGGAAATTAGGCTATTAAACCATCTCCTTGAATGATGAAAGGTAATGGAATGATTTTTCTCTTGTTTCTTTCTTTCTTTGTTTTTGTTCAATTCAATTCAAACCCAGATTAATCTCTGGGGATTTTTTGGTTTGAAACATTTATAAATGACCTTTGTCATTATAGGTTCTTGGTTTCTTAATTCTCTTTTTCAAACAAAGAGTTTGGGGTAGTAATCTCTCTCCCTCTCCTTCCTTTAAGCTTCTTTCAGAAACTTGGTAAGGTTGTTGTCCTTCTCTGGACTATTACATTTATGCAACTTCTTGACTATTTGATAGAATTGAATGCAGAATGTTTTAGGAGCAGTATAGCTTGAAGTTGAAAATATTTGTATAGATTATTGTGTTGGTATGAGAATATTTAGATGGTTTATTGAGTTGGATCTGAATTATAAACCTTAACCATTCTACTTACTTGAGGTAATGATAGCAATGGTGTATCTTTTTGAGATTGAGTGTTAACTTATTTTTGTTAAAATAACCTTACCTCTTTATGAGGTCTGATTTAACTTGATTTGGTTTTTAACTTGAATTGGTTCCTAGTTCTGAGTTTGAGTATTAGGATACTCTAATCAGGGACACTTAAATGTTGATGATTTGGGTTATCCTAAACTTATTTCTTAAGATATTTAAGTTCAATTATTGGCAACTCAAATCTTAGGATGATTTTTTATTAATGAAATATTGAGTTGGAAGGTAATGTTTGTAATGATCTACTATTGTGCTATGCCTAAAAGATAGATAGGATAGTTACCTACTTTTGTTAAACAGGTTTAACTGAGATAGGGAATATGAAAAGAAATGTATAAAAGTAGTAGTGAGATTCTGATGAAATGTTACTTATCTGAACTTACTGTTTAAATTCTTTTGATAAAATGAAAGATAGGATGGTAGGATAAAGTGGTTGATTTCATGTCATAACCTTGCTTTTGATTGAAGTATGTCTCTTTCTCTATCTTTTATTAGAGTTTGTATCTCCTTTTTGGCTGAGTCTTTCTGAATTGCTTTAGGACTGTTTCATAACAACAAAGTTCTTTTTATGAAATAGTTAGCTAAAAGCACATCATTTTAATGATTTAGTGCTTATCATGCTCAGTTCAATGAACTGACCCATGCTAGCAATTTTGTAGATGGACTTCGTAAATGATGAAAGGAGAAAGTTCTTTAGAAAGTTACATTTTTTATCAAAGAGACTGGATCTTTATTTTGTTGAGATATGGTTTCATTACTGAAATGTACTTGATGGAAAAGAAAGTTGTATCTAAATTGATTAAGTATGGCTATTTGATATTTTGTAATATCTACAATGTTGGACTTGTAAATGTATAACTTCTCCTTGCTGAATAAAAGATGTGTGAAATTTGTTTGTACTTGATGTAATTCCTTTTGGCATACAATGAGTGGAAATGATAAGTAATACTCTATTTTACAATCAGTAACATACTTTTATGGTTTGTAATGGAATAAATAGAGATCTGAGGTGTTAGTTGTACTACCCTCTCTAGTGAAGATGCAACTTATTAAGTTGACATTCTTACATTGATATTCAACCATATCATTAGGACTATATTTAAATCAAATGATTGTTTGAGAATTAAACTTTGATTATAATTTATAATGTACAATGGGATTATGAATTGACATTAACCCTTAATAAGGGAAAGGAAAGACAACTCCCATGAAATGAATCATAGTCTTGACTTAAGACCTTTTGGAAATGAACCCTTATTGTTATGTATAGTTAGAAAAGGTGTGCTTTCTCAGGAAGACTTCCTTAATCAAAATAGGGATGTCGGCAAAGAAAAATAAAAGGGAATTAGACTTCATTTCAATGAAGTCTAATATGAAAAAGGAATTTCTCAGAACTTATTTAAGCTAGGGTTGTATTAAGTGAGTAAATAAATAACACTTTCACATGTGTTGGACCTTTTATTTTAAATATGATTCAAGATGTTAATAATATAAATCATATCATGTGAATTTGTTAGGAAGAAAATTTATCTACATATCTACACTTATTTCATTTTTAACTTGGAAAATTAATGGTTAAGGAACCTATTAGATTAAGTAGGGTTGTTGTAATTAATCTTCATCAAATAAATTAATAAGATATAACCTTATTTCTAAGGTATGTTCATCCAGATGAGGAAAACGTAGTTAGATGTTGACACATGCCAACTGCAGTGTAGTACCTTCATGATGACAAGGGTCTTTATGAGGATACTATGTTGCAGTTGACATGTCTCAACACCCTTCAGAGTTTGTTCAACTAGACTAATATAAATTCTGACTTGATCACAGTTCTACCCTAGGTAGAGATAGGGGCATGATCTAGTGTCAGGCTCAACTCACATTAACTAAGGATAAATAGACATGCCCAATCGACATAAGTCGATTGAGTATGTCTATATACCCTTAGTCACCATAAGCAGTCCTCCACACTAGGCCATGTTGTTAACCTTGGCTAGGGTTAAACTTTGAATGAGTGGACTGACAGAAGTCAGTGAATACCATTCTAGATAATAGATCAAGTATGGTGAAGGACTTATTCCATTTGACGAGTATGTCATCTAGGAATATAAACATGAACAATATGTTTAAAATCTTTGGCCAAAGTATCACAAGTTGCTGGTTGCGTTGTCCTATGTCACCTAGTTTAAGAAGTGAGATTTCAGATGAATATCGGTAACAGATATTCAGATAGGCCTCTTAAACAGAACACTTGATACCTCTAAAAGGGTAAAGGAACTAAGTATACATAGTATATGTAGTGCCCACTTCCATTTGACACCTGTTTGATACTAATCATGATACTATTGATTAGATTATGGACCTTATTTTAGTATGTTGTTAAATGCTAGATCATGGATTATTGTTGACTTGATTCAGTTATGATGCATGATAATTATTAAAGACATTTAATATGTTGATGATGTTATACTGTTACACATGGTTATATGATGGATGTTGTTCAGATTTGTGATATTTGGATATTGTGAGTAGACCTAGAAATGGAAAATTATTGGATGATGATATAGTTGTTGATAAAACTATAAATGATATTGTTAAATTGATTTGATGTTGTTGTGATTCATATATCTAGATGATTTTAGATTTTTAATTATATTTATATTGTTTTGGACATTCTGATATGGCCACGAGGCTGAAAGAGGTATTTATATTTTTCATGTTAAAAATATCACAACAAACATCGGGGGATTGGAGACCAACCACATTGGAATTCTAGATGAATTCAACAAGGTCACCATGGCAACTAGTTTTGTTGTGTGTGTTTCTATTTTTGTTAGGGTTTCCCATGGGGGGAATCACCTTTACATGTTACTAATGGATTTTATGTTTTTCTTTTATTTGGTCCCTTTTATTTAATTTTTTCATGTGTTTATTGTGGTGCACTTATGCCTTTCATTATTTATTTAATGTGGTGTTAATATTGTGAGTAATCATATTATTTAGTTAATTAATTAAAAGATGTCATAAGAATGTAATTAATAGAGTTGTTGGACATGTTTTAAACTGTGTAAGTAATGTCTAAGTGATGTGTAAGTTAATTGTTGACTGTCAAACAATCCACCTTCTTGGAAATTCGAATTTGTCCTTGGAGGCTGATTTCAGAGGCTTGTGGGACAGGTTAAACTTGTCCCATACCTCTTAAATTTACATACCAACCTTGCCTATGGTTGGAGGGTTAGATTTAGACCTTTTTTATGCATTTTTACAAGTCAAGTTGAATGTTGTAATTGCACTTTTCTTACATAATTTAATTTCAGTCCTTATGGGGTATGGGCTTGTTTGAGTGTGTAAGTAAATCTGTCATATTATTCACCCACTTATTTATTATGCATTGGAGAATGAAGTTGACATTTGGTGTTGGGGTTGAGGATGTGTGATGTGGCATCCTACATGGATCCACCTCATCCTCTTCTCTTCCCTCTTCTTTAAAATTCAAATTCTTTCGTTGTTTTTGGTTGCTTCACTTTTGGAGACTTCATTTTGGGTGAATTTTTCTTGTTGTTTTGGGAGCTCTTTCTTGGAGAAGTTTTGGGAAGATTGTTGCATGCTTGTGCTTGGCTGTTTTGGATTGCTTGCATTGGGATAAAGCTTGCTGTTTTGGAACTTGGAACAACTCCATCATGGAGAGGTAGGAGCTTGGCTCTTGAAATGCTCTTCTTTTATATATGTAAATGTTCTTGTGTGAATGTTTTGGTGTATTTGTGGGCTGTTGGGTAGATGGCCTAGGAATGGTGTAGGAGAAGACTATGGGGTTATTTTTTGGGAGGCACAAGTTGTTTTAGGGAGGTATAAGGGTGGAGGGAGTTGGGATTTGGGTTCCACCTTACAAAGAAATAGCTTGCATTTTTTTACTCATTATGGGGTGCCATAAGAGGTTGGGGAGACATAATACAATGTGAGGAATAAGGGGTACTTAGGGGATGCATAAGGGCATGATATTTTGAAATGATATTCATATATATATATATATGGTGGGTTTTCCTCAGGTGGTGATACCCATTTTCCCCTTTGGAAGGCATAAGCAAGCATCCCCCATAGCTTCTTTCTCCTTTGGCTTGTTTGATGAAGCCTTTGTATTGTTTGTCATGTTTTAATGTAGTTGTAAACTACATTCTATTTGGGATTGTGTTTCTTGTGAAAATGCTACTTGTATGTTTGTGGAAGCCTGTTGTTGCCATGAGATTGGATCACATCTTTTATTGCATTATGGTTGGGGCTCAAGGGCCAATGAAGAAGGATGGCTTCTCCTCTTCATTGGATGTCTTGGTTGGGTGGAGAGCGTTGTCTTTCCCCTACTCTTGTTGTGATCAAATTGGAAGAATGTGAAGAATGCATGTTGTTGTTCTGGAGCTGAGAAAAGACAGTTTGATAGTCCCTTGTGGAATGAAATCTCATTGTAACCTTTCCCACTTGAAGTGGATGAACTTGTAAATTTTTGTATTGGGAAGATGTTGTACTGATTGCAAGTTGTATATTGAAATGTAAAATAGTTATACTATGTATTCTGTTTTGGAAAGAATGTGAAAGAAAGATACATGTTTTTGTATGTTGCATTTTGAAACCAAATGGAAAGGAAGTTGTAAGAGTTATTTTAAATTAATGGAAGTGGTTTTGTCTTTTCCATATGTTGTTATTCCATTGGAAATTTGTGTTTAGCATTCACTATGAAATCCCTGTTTGAAAAGTGGTAAAGTGAAACACGTGAGAAGAAAATGTATTATTATGTTCTGTATATAATATATGTTTTGGAAGGAATAAAAGAAGAAAGGATTGTAATGTTGAATTTTGGAATCAATAAAGGATTGTGTTACCTTTTTCAATTGCATTATTGTATTGAATCTGATCATTTCAATGTATTGAAATCTCTGTTTGAATGAAGTAAATGCGTATGAGGGAAAATGCATAACTTTGTCTCTGAAATGTGTAAATTTGGAAATCAGAATTATATTTTAGCTTTCGAATGGATGGAATTAAATTAAGTAATGTGTTAGATTAGAATTGGAATGTATTCTAAATACTTGGAAGAAGAAAGTGGCAAATAGAACCATTAAAATTTGATCTCTTTTTTTTGTAATTTCAAACTGGAAATTATCAAAACAAAAAAATGCACAGTTCGAACCTACAACAATAAAATAAGAAATTAAGTGATTAAATTGAAGTAGTAGGCCCTAAAAAAACTCAATTAGATGAAAAACTTAGAGGAAATATTTCAAAACTTGGCAAAATCAGGTTCAAACCATTTTGGAGTCGTTTTGTTGTTAAGAAATGAAAAGGTTCAAATTGCAAATCTATTAGAAAACTTGAATCTTGAATCCATAAATCCATCATAGAACATGTCCCCATGTCTAATTGACATGCTAAGAGAGGAAGAAGATCAAATTGAATAAATCTCATAAGTTAAAATTTACCATTTCACATTGTAAAATCTTGTAGGCCGTTTTCTTAAAATTGACCCCTTAAAATTTATCAAAATCAAAAATTAATGATCTCTATGAAAAGAGGACATCGAGATATTTCTAGAAAGTCCTTGTTTTCCCAAAACTGAGCTCTCTATCAAAATTTATGGCCCTCTGAAGTTTTCCTTCACTTGGCGTCTAAAAAAAGTTGGGAAAAATTTCCTTGGCGGGCCCGCAGCCCCAAATTTTTCCCTTCGAGCTTAGGAAAATTTTCCAAATTTTTCCTACTGTCCTACCTACCCATAACCAATTAGAGGCTACCACATGACACCATGAGGTGTCAGCGATGGGATGGATCTCTTTTTTACTTAGCGCTCCTAGAAAATTTTAGGAAAAATTTCTAAATTTTCCTTGTCATCCCGCGACCAATCAAGTGATGCCATGTGGCGTCACAAGGCGTCGGCAGTGGAGTGAGTCCCTTTTTCCTTTTTGAGCTTCAGAAATTTTTGGGAAAATTTTCCATGTTTTCCCTGCCATCCAACTGGCCTGCAGCCAATCCGGAGCTACCATGTGGCATCGCAAGATGTCGGCGGAGGCACGGGTCCTTGTTATCCTCTTAGCTCTTCGAAGCGTTAAGTGAATTTTTTCCCCACTACCATGCTTTCCTCATGTTGGCTTAGGTGATGCCACATGTCCCTTACAACTTATAGACTTGTGGGTGCTACGTTGGCTTTTTTCCCCATGCAGGAAACTCTCCCAAATGTCTCCCACCTCCATGCTCTTCCCGCACTGGTTTGAGAAGCTCCACGTGTCCCTTGTGGACTTGTGAACCCGTGGGCACGCGGGTGAAAATTTATTTTTTTGCCTCGCATGAGAAATTATCCAAAATTATCCCTATGGCTTGTCAACCTGCCCTTTGGGTAAATTTTCACCCCTGGGCCCGCAAGCCCACTCTTGGGGGAAATTATCACCCCAAGGCCCGCCGGCCCATAACTTGAGAAATATGAGGAGTTAGGAGGACTTATTTATATCAATGGAAAGGTGAGGAAATTTCCTATTCAATGGGAATGATTTAGGTAATTTTTGAATGTGTTAAGTGTGAGAAAAATCAAGTTGAAACTTTAAGCTTGTTAGAGAGTGGGTATGGTGATGATTTACCCTCTGAACCTAATTGAACCTTCTAACCCTATATTTTGGACCTTATGACCTCTAATAATTGTCAATAAAATAAAAGTATGTTCTAGCAGATTTGAATGGTTTTGGAACTTGTTAGTGAAAGTTGTTGCCTTGTGGCTTGGTTGTAGACTCTTTTAAACAAAAAAAATATTCCATAATTTTTCCTAACTAATCCTAGGTTGTTTCTTGGGTATCAAGTGGGTTTTTTTAGTGGGTGTTATAGTATACACATATTAAAGTTAACATGAGAGATTGGTATGATACTAAGTCATGAAATGAGAGATCAGTGTGTCACTAAGTCATTTGTAGCTGCATATGGTTTTATATTATAAGGTAGATTGGATTTGGAATGTGTGTGTTCTAAATTATGTTAATTTAGAATAGAGAATATTATTTTAAAAATTCCCTTTTTTTTCTAAAGTATTAAAATGGGAATGTTACAGTTCCTGCTCCTTGAATCCATTATTAGACCTGTGACACCTTGCAACAGTCTTAGGCAATCAGTTAAGTCCTTTCCTTTTACATATTTTTATACTTAGGGTTTTGTTTCATTTAATATAAGTATTTAAAATCATTCCATAATTTTTTAGGGTAGTTTATAATTTTTTATTCCTCCTATATTAGATTAACTATTGTTATACTTTCCCATCATTTAGGTTAATTTTAGTGAATCAGTATACCTTTCTTTTGACACAAATAAGTTCATTACAATAATTTTCTTCTTTTCATGCATTAGGAGTCTTTATTAATATTAATAAACTCTTTTCAATCACTCTTAACATCTATGACCACAAAACACATCACAAACAAGTTCATAATGGCTTAAAGACCTCACAAAATCAAAATACTACTTTTTGAGGGAAAGTTCAACATTTGAAATTTTGAAATTTAGACCTCACTTAGACAACATAACATGGACTTATAATTACCATTAATGAATTCTATGACCTTTTAAGACACATTTCACACAAAAATTTCTTTGACTACTTGAAATGTGTCACAAAGAGAGATGTTATTGGGGTAGAGAAGAATAATTCTTGTAGGTTGAACTCCATTATTGTATATCTGCAATTTCAAGTAATATCCAGATTCTTTACACTCTCTTGATCTATCTTCTACACCCATAATTTCCTTGATCATGCTTAGACCACCTAGATCCCACACTTGGGTTTTGGGATTTGCATTTTCTTTAAGATTATGTTCTTTATGTTTGGACTTCTTCATTTTATCCATCTTTATTGCTCCATCGATTTCACCTCAATACATAGACATAAAATAAATAAAAATAGGATCTTGATCATATTTTTTCACATTCTTCGTCCTTGTATGGCTCTCTTCCAACTGGTTTTCATCATTTATCTTTCTTGAAAATTCTGAAACTTGTTCATTTGCTTCATCTTATTTCCTATTTTCTTGCTTGACCAACTCATCCACAACACCAACTTATTCTCTATTTTTACTTGTACCTAATTTCCCCTTATTTACATCATTAATTTCACAAGAAATCATCTTCTTGTTAGATGTACCTTCACTCACTCTATGATCATCCGCTATGCACACTAAATATTTAAAAATTCCTCCTAGTTCTTCACCTTATCTTTCATCACAATCACCAAATGAAATGAATTCATTCACATAAAATTCATCTAATTCATATTTCACAGATTCCCTATGAAATTCATCATTCACCATTTCAAGAAATTCATCTTAAAAAGATTCAATTTCACTTAGCAAATGAGTAGTTTTTTTTTTTTTTATCTTAGATCACTTACCTTTGTTTCATCCTTTACATACCTTGACTCTTGATCTTCTAGGAAAGCCAAGAAACTGATAATAATTTCTTCTTATTCTTCATTCAATCCCCGAGTTTCATTAAATACAACATTTTTTATGAATTCTTTGTCTGATTTGTTGACTTCTTTCTTCATTTGCTTGATTTTTCTTTCTTTTTGTTTTATCATATCCTTCAACTTTTCCTTTTGTCTTCTTCTCACAATTGACTTGATAGGCCATTTGATCTTATTTTTATTATTATTTCAAACTTATCTACATCCCTCTACATGCTCTCTTCTATCTCTATGAGGTTTTTTCACATCTTCCTTCAACTTTACAATTTCCTCTTACATGCATTGTTCTCTCTTCTTTTCTCTTTATCTCTCTTTATTTCCTCATCTTTCTTCTTCTTCATATGGCTTAACATTCTTGCCAAATCTAAAACTAACTGTTAATTTTCCATATTTGTCTCTTTCTTTTATGGAACAAGTATTTTTCACCTTTCTCAACTCCACAACTCACCTAGGATTCAAATCTTGACTTTTGGTGTCATGTCTCTTCTTCTTTCTTCTCACTTTTTCACTTTTTCTCAACTTTCCCTTTGTGCTTGTAATCTCACATTCACACTTGCACTTTCAGTGTTATCCACAATAAAATACTCAATATCCTAGCTCTAATACCACATAATGTAGACAAATAACCACATTCAAGTATTTATTACACTAAAGACAAATTTTAACCATAATTTCCCTGGATTATAGAATTTATCTTGTTGGTCTAGTGATCCAAACATGCAAACTTAGTTCCAATATTCCTTACCTATTTTTCAAATCACCTATTTTGTTTGAATAGAACAAAAAATGACCAATCAATCATTTAATTTAGTGTAATTGTAGTCTTATTTTACCCGCAAAAATACCAAGGCGCGCTGTCACATCACCCAGGAAGAACCTGAGCACTCACCCAAAGTGTGCAAGGGTATGAGGTCCCTCTTTTATGTGAGCTCTACAAAGGAGTTTGTATGATGGGAAAATATATATTCCATATGTATAACAAGCATTCATGTATATTATAGAATATAAACTAGATCTAGATCTTAACCATCAAGTATGAATAGTAAAATAAGAATCAAGACTAACTTTACCATATGAGAACCATTCATAAATGTGTCTACAATTAATATCCAGCCATAAAGATCCATTATATTAAGTATTGGAAAACATCAAAGTTGTTTACATACATATAAGTGTCACCATGTATCATGCACACATATATTCTAGCAGCATAACTCTATTACAAAAGTGTTGATACTAACCTATGCATATCATACATATATATAGGGGTGGGGACTTTCCCTTCACTACCAATGAATCCTCAAAATAGGTTATATGGTAAGAATAACCATGTGCCACTACAAGATAACTACAAAGGCATGCAAGCTTTCCTAATAATAGATCTACTACAGTTAACTCCTAGTTCAAATCTTATTTAGCTCACAACTATGCATGTCACTTGGTCTTCCCTATATACCAAAATAGATCTTTCTTGAACTGCAAGTCTTCATGTTCCAACCTTGTCTTCAAAACATTTCTTGGTTGACTCTCTAATTATATATTTACATCTACATCCAAAAGTGGATAAGTGTTGACTCCTATGCACACATAATCCTTTCTTGTCTGACTTTAGCACGTAAACCCCGATATCCTCATATGTGCTTCCTCGTGCACCTTTCTACCATGCGCTACCTTCTCCTTAGTACTTAGTCATTTATCTTCTCAAAATTACCCCCACACGTGTTTCATTTCCACCCCTGGAAATGGGTAATCTAATGTTTCTTTGCAAGAATAAATAATAAATAATCTTACATTCTTAAAGAATAAAGAACACCAAAGAAAAAAATAATTTTGTCATTATGTAAGGAGGATAGGAAAATCCTTATTCAATGATGCTTCAATCACATTCTATCCTTCCACATCACTCTATGCTTTCTTAAACAAATCCTCCATCATCGCACTGACTTCTTCAAATGTTAACTCTTCACCCCTATCCTTGAACGTGTCAACCATATTTTCCAACTATTTGCTAATGTCAGTTAGTGTGTCCATTATACGCATCACCTGGGGATACAATTTCTTAATCTTATTCTTTATCGAGGTCCTTAAGATATCAATGACATCACTCTTCTTCTCGACCTCTGCAAGGATCATATCTCGTTCCACCCTATTATCTTTGTTTTTAGCCTATAACTCCTTTAAATTGGCCTTACGAGTAACAACCAACATGTTTTCCACCCAATCCCTATCTTCACAGTTTTCATACACAACCTCTGCCAAATGGGTTATAATATTTACTGAAGCAAGAAGCTGTGTGTGTTGCATTATGGTCTCCTCAATTTTTTATTTATCTTATTGTTTCTGGTATGTCATAACTTCTTCAGTGGACTCCAATACAAGTGGTTTTTTCTATATTGTAATCATGTATGTTAATTCCTCTAAAAAATAGACAGTAGATTCATACTTCTTCGAGGGTGGGGATCCTATTGAGTGTGCTAGTATTAATGAATTTGTAATCAATTATTCCTTTTTATATACCTCGCATAATCTCCCCTTCTCTTCCCACACCTCAACCTTTAAATGAGAAATTATCTATTCCTTCCCCTTTATTTCCTTACCTCTCACAAAAATTTCTTTATTCTTTTCTTTCAGCTCTTTTTCCACCATTTTGATCCTATTATTCCTACCAAATAGCCTAGCATGTACTTCCACCAAGATCTTATTTAGCACATTACATGCCTATTCATCTGTCAACTATTACGAATCAACGATTGGATTTACCTCATATCTAGTATAATTTAGGCTCATCGACATGGGACTCAAATGTCTAAGACAAGTAATTTTCTAATTTCACCTAATTCTTAGATTGTTTCTTTGAAGTGTTGATGAAACAGATAGGGTAACGGGCATAGGAGGAATACCTGTTCAAATGTTGGTTGATGGGTTGTTGTGCGCGTATGACTTCCAGATCCATAGCTGATCGTGAGAGCTTCCTTTTGGCTAGGAGGAACTACTTGTAATGAAAACAAGACCACCAGAAGGAATTAAACAATATGGGCAGTGAACTGCCTAGCATATGCTAGATCCGGGAAGTGTGATACTTCCTAGATGGCTATCAGTCCACTATTTTAAACAATTTAATGTCGTAAACAAAGTAAATCCTATTGTTATTTAAAATGATTTAGGTATCTCACTTAAAACACAATAAGAAATAGATCTAATCTAACAGGCTAAGCTAGAATAGAATCCAAAGGTCAAATGATTGGTTCTGGGTCTCTGTAGGTTTGATAGAGGTCTCGGGTAGATCACAGGTGAATGAGGGTGAGATGAAATTAGGTGGGTAGGTCTCTGTTCAGGGTTGTATGAGAAAATACAGAGACTGATGTCGGTCAGGGGTGACCGACGATGGTTAGGTGTAACCGGTGCCGGTTACTGTGAGATCTGGAAATGTCACAGAACAAGCTTTTGGTCTCCTTTGTGATTACACAAAGGACTTTGGTTGGTCAGGACAATGTATTAGGTGACTGGAGCAGGCTTTTGCAAGGTTTTAATGGGTATATGGAGGTGAAAACGTGGGAGAAGGTCAATAGGGGGAAAGATAAACAATGGATGATAAAATGATGATGAAATGAAATAAACCAAGAAAGTATGATGTTATACTTACTTGGATTCTAGTCCTGAATTCCTGTGTGTGAGGGATGGAGGTGCTGATGAGGGGTTTGAAGGATACAAGTGATCACCAACTGAAAAAAAAGCTTCTGCATGGGCTGCATGTACACTCCTCTTTGCTTGGATAGATCAGATCATGGCTGGGATGGCTGTGCAGGAGAAGATGCTCAATCTCCTTCCTTGCATGTGGGTTTTCGCTGGAATTTTCTCTCTGAAGATGCGTTATCTCTCTGAGATGTGTTATTTCTCATCAACCTTCTCCCAATGTTTTCCAACCTTGAGAATAAGGTTATTTTGGTGTTAAAAGGGGTAACCGATGGCGGTCCAGCTTAACCGGCGATGGTTAGGGGTAACCGACATTGGTCAAGGCGGGATTTCCTAGGTTCACTAAACTAGGGAGATCCTCTTGATTTCCTTGGATCTCATGTCATTATCCCATAGATTAGACTGGAGCTTCTTGTGAGCATGCGGAATGTGGTTAGAGGGAATGTAGGCATTGATTTTTAGGGTTTGGGTAAGTCTTAGTTAGTTATGGCAACTTACTAAGAATAGGTCTTAGGTTGAGTTGGCTTGGTGAGGTGTCTAAGTGAACTGTATGTGTGGATATTATTTAAATTAAGATATTTAAATAATAAATATAGTGAGGATAATGAATTAATTTAATTAGATTAATTAAACTAATATTTGTGGGGAGAAGGGGGTTATGGCTAGGTAAATGTAATAAAGGGTGCTTATTCGTCAAGGGACCAAAGGGGAGTGTGACCTAATTTTAGTGTCTACATTTTGCCCCTTTTTATTGCATAGCTTGTATTGGTAAGTGATGCTAACAAAAATAAGATGTGGTTGCCCCATGTGTGGGTGAAGGTGATCCCCCTCAAACCAGGAACTGACGAGGCAGCAGGCTGAAGTGGTGAGTGGTTTGATAAAAGGAAATGTGAGGAAAAGGCAGGTGGGCACGGGGAAAAAAGGGTGAAAGGTCTACTCAGGGAAATCTAGGTAATGGGTCAGGTCAAAGGTAGCAACAGTCAAATGCACGCACATGTATAAACTGCAACACGCTACCGGGTTGAAGAGCAGGAAAACTCTACATCGTCTAAGGTCGATAGGTTTATCCAAACAAGGTTGAAGTGAATCCGGTATCCAAGGTATAGGATATGGTCAGGAAACACAACGTAGGTTAGGTGTAGGAATTTTTAGGTATGTTCTGGTACACCAAAGGTAGGGTCAGGATAAACGGTCATGGTAATAGGCTAGGTAAGGTCATCAAGTCAATCAACATAGGTAACAGTGCCATAAGGTATAGCAAACACATGAGGTCAAAGGTCACTAGCGATGGTCCAGGTCCAAATATCTAGGTCATGGAACATGGGTAAGGCCAAGGTAGGGGTAAAAGAATAAGAATTTCCCAAAGGAGGACAAATGGAGGGAGGAAGTGATGAGGTCAGGAAAGGTAAGGTAATGGGTTGGGTAAAGGTTAGATGGGGTAAAGGATCAGGGTAAAGGGTGGGGTAAAAGGGCAAAGTAAGGGAAATGTGTAGGTGAGGGTGACTAATGGCAGTCAGGGATAACTGATGTCGGTATAGGAAAACCAACGACGGTTAGGTAGGGCATGCGACCGCATGTCAGTCAATGGGAACCAACGTCGGTTAGGTCATAGTGTGGTTATAAAAACAAAAGGTCCAGCGAGCTTTATTATTCATTTGTTATTTGGAAGTGAAGAAATGACAAAAAACGAGAGAAAGTGAGGTGAAAAGTGTCAGCAAGGAAACAGGAGGCCGAGGGTGTAGGTGACACAGAGATGGAGGACAGTAGCGGGTCCAATATGCGGTCACCTGAGATTTGATTATGTATACTAGGTTGTTTGATATATATGTCGCCTGCGATGAAGACAGTGAGGCTGTAGAGGGATTTTGTATATTTTGAGCACATACCGGATGTGCCATGCCAAGATATTTTGTATTGATTCATTCTTTTGTAGGTAAGCACCTAAGTCTACATTGGTGATTAGATATATATAGAGGCCTGCATGCCAACATTTTTGAGATGATAGAAATGATGAGATAGACATGTATATTGAGATACACATTTATTGATTTATATGATGAGAGACATGGTATTTTTTGATTTGTTGATGTGTTTATGAGACATTGGTTTATGGCTTGTGTTAGATGAGATATGGATTTGTTACTTTAATATGGATTGAAATTAGGTGAGTTAGGCATGATGGAGTTAGGTTGGTTTAGGCATGAATTGAATCAGGTTATAGGCATGGATCGAGTCAGGTTGGTTTAGGCATGGTTGAGTCAGGCTTGTAGGCATGGTTGAGTTGAAAGTTTGAAGTTGTGATTCATTATTTTTAGGAAATGAATGATAATATGGGTCATATGTGAAATGTTGTATAATCTATGCATAGTGATGATAGAGAGATGGTAGGTGTAATAAATGTATGCTATGGGAAGCAACTTATTATGTATGTGGCTTAATTTCCAATTTTGTTATAAGAGGGGAACTAAGTGAAATGTGATGTAAATGGTGAGTTAGGCATGGTTGATGAATTTTTTTAGGGTAGAGAATGGCCGAGCTAACCTCCAAGGGCCCCATGCCCTCAGAGTCATACCTACATGGTCCTAGAAAAAAGGGACCTCAGGCTGATTTAATTCTCCCATGAGCTAAGGAAGAATATAAAAATGAGTTGGTAGGTTTTTGGGCATGTTGTGGGTTTAGGTTGATAGGTGTGGGTAGATTATAGGTAAAATGATGTAGGTGAAGGAGATTATGGTGAAAGAGGAGGATTACCCCGAAGGTAAGCATCGAGGACCAAGTCCTATATAAGGTAATCAAAATGTAAACAAAGATGGTTAAAAGATAAGAGGGGGCAATAAAGCCACCTGATTGGGTAGGATCATACCGAGTAGATCATACCTTGGAGGAGGTGATGAACATAAGACCCTAAAGACATTACATGATTGACTATTCTATGATGAAAGTAGTCACATAATCACCAAATGTCTAAATTCCAAGATGTCCCTTGAGGAAATTAATGAAATGAGATTGGAAATGGTAAGGAGGGTGAAAGGTAGTTAATTTTATATGTTGAAGTAACAAGGCCTTTGGGCAAGGGGTCCTAGGTCACAATGGGCAAGTCCATGACTAAAAGTTTTTTTGTTTTGATAGACAGATCGATGTGGAAGTCTATATGGGATAAATAATATGGTACTCCTTGAGGTCTTCGTGAAGCTGATCGATGTGGAAGCTTCGGTTTCTCTCATTTTTTTTGTTAAAATATTCACATAGTTGTCCTTCAAGGGAGCAGTCTATTTATAGAAAAAAAAAATTTGAGAGGAAGATGTCCTTTTGAGGGAGTCATATTTTTATTAGAAGTTTGACTCAAGGAGTTTGGTCCCATGTGAGGTCTTTGAAGTCATGAACAAGACCAAGGTGGAGGATAGGACTCTTGTTCAAAAGGCAAGGTGGAATGACCATGGGATCTCATCTAAAGGTAGACAAAAAGTATCCATGAGAATCATGCTATGTGCAGTGCCATGTCGTGGTACACATATTCAAGAGAAGATAACAAGTGATAGGTACTCACATGATTCTTGTTTAATCATTAGGGAGGTGTATGGAATTGATAGTGCTCAAGGGACGAGCATGTAAAGAGACAAAGGGTGAGGTAGGATGACGAGTCAATAATAGAATGGTCGAAGATGCAATGCGTTAAGGGGATCAAGTTTGTGTTTACCATTAAGTGAAGATAAACTATAGGCACTTGATCCATAGATATGAGTTATGATGTATGGTCCAAGCCAATTAGGAGAAATTTTTCCCCATTTACTTTTTTCTTCTTTAGTTACGTGTTGATTTTATTTCAAGAAAATGTCACCGACTTAGAAGGTTCATTCATGAACACGTTTGTCATAAGCACGTTTGATATATTTTTGGTAAACTTGAAGGTGATCCAGAGTGTTAAGACGACATTCTTCTAATAACTCTAGTTGTGCTAAGAAGCCCTGAAAACATTCATCATCAGTAAGCATGTCATGTAGAGAAATGCGGAGTGAGGGGATCTGTACTTCGAGAGGCAGAACAAGCTCTGTACCGTAGACTAGTGAAAAGGGTGTGGCTGCAGTGGAAGTGCGAATACTAGTGTGGTATGCCCACAGGGAAAAATAAATGTGCGTATGCCAATCCTTCCCAGTATTGTCAACCACTTTCATGAAAAAATTTTGTTGAGGGTTTTGTTAGTGGATTCGGCTTGGCCCTTGGTTTGTGGGTAATAAGGTGACGAGAAACTAAGCTGAATGTTGAAGGTGTCACAAAGTTTTTGCAATGTTTTTTTTTGAATTGTTTTCCATTGTCAGTGATGAGGTGATGAGGGAAACCAAAGCGTGACAAATGATGTGATGGTTAATGAACTCACATATTTTCTCATATTTAATGGAGATGAGTGGTATGGCTTCCACCCATTTTGTGTAGTATTTGGTAGAAGTTATGATCCATTGATGGCATTGGGAAGAATGGGGATTGATTTCTCTGAAAAATATCCAAACCCCATTGAGAGAAGGGCCAAAGGTCATGATAAACTTGTAAGGCATGACTGGGTGTCTGATGAAGGTTGGAATGTTGTTGGCATTTGACACAATGTTTGACATAGTCATAACAATCATGGTTAAGGGTCGGCCAGTAATAGCCTAGGCCAAGAATACACTTAGCAACAACAAGGCCACTAAAGTGACCTCCACATATGCCATCATGAACCTCCTTAATGGTATAAGGAATTTCAGAACTTATGAGGCATTGTAAGAGAATACCATCAAAGTCATGTTTATAGAGGAGTCCTCCCAGAATGACATAACGAGAGACCTTTTTAAGGAAGGCACGTTGTCCATTACGGGTGAGATCATGAGGTAAGATGGAGAGAGAAAGGTAGTCAGACTATTGTTTATACCAAAGGTCACTCAGGTCAGGGGTGTTGGTTCTGATTGATTAAACATCATGAGGTAAATAAGAAGGTGAATGGAGGTGTTATATGGTGACAAATATTTTGGAATCGGCGGGGGAAGTGGGTATTTGGGAAGCTAAGTAAGCCATGGTATCTGTAAATTTGTTGGTTGAACATGGGATGGTTTGAAGGGTGTAACGATCAAAGGTGGTCAAAAGTATGTTGACGTGTTGTTTATACTTTTGAAGTATCTTGTTATGATATTGGTACATACCATTGACTTGGTTTGTGACCAATTGTGAATCACCAAAGATGTTGATTGATTTGACATCTAGGGCGTAGGTGGCTTAGAGACCTAGTATGAGCACTTCGTATTCGGTAATATTGTTGTTGCATTCAAAGTCTAGTTTGAAAGACAAAGGCATGGGTTATCCATCTAGAGGAATAAGGATAATACCAGCCCCACCCCCATGCTGACACTTGGAACCATTGAAGAAAAGTGTCATTTGGTAAGGGGTTTGTCCAGGGAAAGGGTAGCAATTGACTCATCTGGAAAGTCAAAATTAGAGGGATGATCCCTAGAAATAGGTGTGTCGGCTAGTTGGTCAGAGATAGATTAGCCCTTGATGGATTTTTGATGAATGAATTCAAGGTCAAGATCAGCTAAAAACATAATCCATCGCAAGGAATGCTGATTTTGATAAGGTTTAGCATACATGAAGTGTAAGGGATCGGTGTTAGTCACAACATAGGTTTTGTGGTTGAGTAGGTAGTTGCAGAGTTTGGTGGCAAAAAAAACTAAGGCTAAGAAAAGTTTTTTGGGATGGTTGTATCGGTTTTCATAGACCAAAAGAGTACAACTTATGTAATAAACCACCTTCTCCCTATGTTGTTCATCACAATGAGCAAGCATGGCTCCCAAGGAATGACCAGTAGCAGATATGTATAGGTAAAAATGTTGATCGTGTTTAGGTGGAATGAGTACAGGTGGTTGTAGAAGGTATTGTTTTAGGGCCTCAAAAGCTTTGTGACAGTCATCATCCTAGTTAAAGGAGACATCCTTCCTAAGTAGATGATGGAATGGTTGACACCAATCTGATAATTGTGAAATGAAATGGTGAATGGACTAGAATTTACCTTGCAAGCTACAGAGTTGGCGAAGGTTAGTAGGTGGAGGCATTTCGAGGATGGCCTTGAATTTAGCAGGGTCAACTTCTATACCATGGAGGGAAATAATAAATCCCAGGAGCTTTCTTGAGAGAACCACGAAGACACACTTCTTAGGCTGAAGGTAGACACAATATTTAATGAGGCGGTCAAAGATGGTTTTGAGGATGGCAAGGTGCTCAGAGTGACGTTTAGATTTGGCCAAGAGATCATCCACGTAATCTTCCAATATGTGATACATGATATCATGGAAGATGTAAGTCATAGCACGCTGATATGTGGTACCAAAATTTTTAAGGCCAAAAGGCATAACTCGATAGCAGAAGGTCTCCTAAGGGGTGATGAATACGGTCTTGTGTTGATCCTCTGGGGCAAGAAACAAAAAATTATAACCCAAGAAGCCATCTATGAGTGATAACATCTCATGACCAGTGGTGAGGTCAACCATTTGATCAATACCGGGAAAGGGAAAGTCATCTTTCGGGTAGTCTAGGTTGAGGTCACGGAAGTCTATGCAAATGTGGAGTCCCCCTATTGCTTTAGTAACAAGGATAATGTTAGAAATCCAATGAGGATAATCAATGGGTAAGATGAAGGACACAGAAAGAAGGTGTTGAAGTTCTTCTTTGATGAGAAGAGCAATGCGAGGGTGCATTTTCCTCAGCTTTTGCTTGATAGGTTTGGCATCGGGAATAGTTACAATATTGTGGACCAGTATGGTTAGGTCAATACCATGCATGTATGAGTAAGACCAAGAGAAAGTATGGTTATGATCTTGGAGAAAAGAAGTGATGACTTCCTGTTCAGCAGCATCTAAAGATTGTCTGATCTTTAGGATGTGCGGGTCGTCCTGAGTATGAATATTGATCTCAATATTTGATTCATTCAACATGGTTTATGTCTCAGAGGGTAGAGCCTGATGAATATATGAGTCTTTTGCACCAAGGTAGGTTAGTATGGATTCATCATCCTGACATTGAATGATGTTAATTATAGGTGTGTCATCATCAATCATTTTAGGATACAGGAATGGAAGAGTGGAAGGGGCCTCACCTTCACATTGTTAAGTCAAAGGCCCAAAGGAAATGGTGTTTGTGAAAAAAAATAAATTAGGAGGGATAGATTCAGGATCCATCGACTCTACCAGTGAGGGTGATGATGAAGGTGGTGATGAAGATGAAGGTGAAGAAGGGTTAGTGTCCTTAATGAGTTCAATGCAGGCCTGTTTGGTAGGAGGTTTGGGGAAGCCAATACCACTACTGTTGTTATGTTTGTAGGTGGTACATGGAATAACGGTATGGTGGCCTTGCTCATAAAATCCAAAACCAAAATCCTTCCATGCACAACGGTGTAGGGATGTGTGGGTAAAATGGTGATTGGTAAGTGATTGGAAGTCAGCAGAAAATGAACGGGTTTGTGATGGTGGTTCAGGTGTGTAAGTGGTAGTATCAAGTCCCCCATAGGTGATACTAGTACGACGATGAGGAGGACCATAAAGGAGGAATTCTCCAATATGGTGATCATAGTGAGGGTGTTGGTGAAGGCTTCCATACTCCTGCAGAGTAAGGAATGTGTTGACACTATATAGGCGGTACTCCCTAGAGTGAGAAATTGAAAAACACCTTCCAAGGGATCAGTGGTTGGTATGTAGGTAGCTAGAATGGATGATGTGTCGGAGGTCGATGTAGAGGTGGAGTTAATGGATTAGGAAGCTAATGGGTCAGCCTTGGAGGTTATGGTAGTGGTAGGAATGGAGGAGGTATGTGCGGTGAAAGCAACAGTTGTACTGGTAGGTGGAGGTGTAGGTGAAGCGGTATTGGTTATGGAGGTAGACGGCTTGACAGGTATGAGCACATCATTGGGTTGATAAAGCATGTTACATGTTTTGAAAGGTGATGGGTCAGCTAGAATGGTATAAGTGTGTCCTTCGTGTTCAAACTTTACACAAAGATGCAAAGTGGAAGGAACACAACCCATGACACTGATCTAGGGTCTACCAAGCAACAAGTTATATTGGAATCCCCCCTCCAAAATGTAAAAAAAATATGGAACAGTGTGGGGACCCACATGAACATGGAGGATGATAGTGCCTAGTGTGGAGGTGATAGCATTGTTAAATGAACACAACATGACCGAGTGTTTATGCATGCAATTTTTAGGTAGGTGCATTTGAGAAAATGCATGGAATGAAATGATGTTAATGCTAGCACCTCCATCAATCATCACATGGTGTACCTATATGTCATCAATGTGGATAGAGATGAAGAGGGATGGATCTGGGTCATCGTTCTGGTGTGGTACGATCTCTTCCTCTGAGAAGCTAAAGGAAGACACTTGGTGAACAAGGTGAGGTGAAGATGAAGGTGTTAATTTCATGAGAGAGGCTACATGAGGGGTGTGATAATGGAGACTACAGGTGTACGGTTATTGGGTAAAACCTCAATAGATTGAATAACCTCCATGAGAGCTTGATGATGGGATTTTGAGGTTTGGATGAGGTTGTATAAGGAAATTTTGAGGGGAGATTGGTGTAATTGTTTGAGCATGTTGCGATGTGTTACGCCATTAGAAATGGGGTACGTGGAGCCCCAGATGGTTATTTTAAGTATGGGTATAGATGGTATGTTGGGTATAGGATTAGTTGGTGGGTCAGTTGCGTTTTCTTTTCCCTTCTACACACGTGTAGTGATGTGTATCATGTTGATTTGTGGGGAGTTGGAAAATGGAGAAGGTGTAGGATGAGTGGTATAATGACATGAAGGGAAAAAACCTATTGGAGGAGAAAATCCTTGTGAGCTAAGCTAGGCGCAACGACATTGGGGTGGTGGTGTGGCAAGTTCTCTGATGTGAACCATATTAATTTCAAATCTTGGGGGTGGCTCTAGGAGTTATGAGGGTGGAGGTTGTGGTTGTGTAGTGGGTAGTGTGGGAATGGTTGTTGGTGAAGTAGGATCCTTGTTACGAAGGTTGTCATCATCAAAGTTGGTTTCTGGTGGACATAATTGGATAAGGATGGTTTTCAAGTCCTTACAGTTCTCCACATCGTGCCCTAGCACATAGTGGTATGCACAAATTTTAGTATCATCAAACCCTTTTGTCTTGGGTTTGAGGAGGTCGTAAGGTCGGAGTGGCAATAATGTGATAACAGAAGTCTCAAGGAGGTTGGTTAAAATTTTGGCATAAGACCCTACTAGTGGATCACAATGGGAAGTGAACGTGGATTTGGGTACATGTGTGGTTGATTGTTAAGGAACTGTTTTTGGAAGAGTAGGAATGGGTCGAGCTATGGGTTTAGGTGCTAGTGTGGTTTAAGGTATCGATCATGTTTTTTTGGGTAGGTGTACAATAGATGGACGAGTAGGAGGGTGTGTGGTTGTTTTGACTATGTTATTATGGGGTAGTGGAGTTTTATTTTTAGGTTTCACCTTCTTTGGTAAAGGTGATGTGGATGTACAAGGTTTACAAGGGAAATTAGATGGAGGAAGAGGGAAAGTTACACACGGGGATAACGGGGGTGTTGTGAAGGTAGATGATATGGGTTGTGCTTGGGGTGTGAGGGATAATGACCAAAGTGTAGTGGGTAGTGAAGCAATAGCTAAGGGTATTGGAGGTATTGATGGTAAAGAGACTGCAGGTGCAGGTGTAAGTCATGTTATGTGCCTGGGTAGGTTAGAGGTTTGTGAGGAAGGAATGGGTTGTTCTATTATTGGTTTATGGATGGGTGGAGGTTTCTTGACCATGTTGGGAAGCTGAGGTCTTAAGACAGACGGGACAAGAGCAGGTGTAGTATGAGGTCGATGGGTTTGGTTCTTTGGTTTGGGTGTCAGAGTATGTGTAGTATTGATGTTGGAGGATGTAGCTAAATCTAGTTTAATAGGTTGGTGAGTAAGGTTGTTGGTCAGGGTGACCCCTAAAGTGGTGATAGGTTTAGTTGAGGAAGATATTGTAGGTATGGATTTGGGTTTATATGTAGGTTGGGTTATGGGTAAGGGTGTGGTTTGAGTTCTAATCGGTATCATGGAAGGTGTTGTAATAGAGGTGGTTGTGTTTGGTTTGATTGGTCGAAATGTGTTTGGGAAGATAATGGAGGTATCAGTGAGGGATATCTGCATCTGTGTTGAGATGGGGAATAAGAGGTGCCCCCATAGTAAAGCCCTATCCACATAATCTAAATGATCTGTCAAACCTGAGAATGACACGTCTGTAGGAGGATTTGGTGAGTACCTAATGGTAATTCCCGTAAAATGTGTCTTAGAGATGGGGAATTGGCTAGCTTCATCTTCCGTGGGTAAGAGAGCTGAAAGTAGGTTTGTGGGATTCTGGGTAGCTGATGGAGAATGCTCGCCAAGAGGCAAAGGTATCTCAACTAGGTCTATGATAGGTGGAGGAGATGATGGGAGATCCTCTATAAGTGGAGGAATAGATGGGCACTCCTCTTTGGGTGGAGGAGGAAATGGGTGCTCCTTTGTGGGTGGAGGAGATAATGGGTGCTCCTCTATGGGTGGATGAGGTATTGTAGGTAAAGGTTCTCTAAGTGGTGAAGCCAGGAGTGAGATAGGCTCAATTTTAGTGGAAGACCCCTTCATTGGTGATGAAGGAGATGAAAGGTGTTCCTCTATTGGTGAAGGAATAGGGGAGGTTGGTTCTAATGCAGAAGGAGGATTTTGGGCTAGGATCTCCTCTATGGATGGAATATGGAGTAATTAGGAGGTGACAGGTACCTCATTAAAGATAGCGTGAACCTCGCAGGTATGGGTATCATGAGTTGATGTCTCACCGTTTTGATTGGATGAAGAGGCATGGTTGGGAAATGGTTTTTTGAAGATTTTTAGATTTTGGTTAGGGTTGGGGTTGGGATTATCCATAGTTAACTTTCCTTTCTTGATAATTTATTGGACAATATTTTTGAAATTGATGCAATTGTCATCACTATGACCCTTTACGTGATGATAGTTATAGAAATCATGTTCTTTATACCATGCGGGCATGGGGTGAGCAGGGTCAAAAACAGTGTGTGGTTTTATAGGTGGAAGGGTGATGGTTCCTTCTTTGATAATCTTTTCTAAGATAGAAGAGTAAGGTTCCCAAATTGGGGTATATTTTTGCTGCTCTTGTTTGAATTGAAAATTCTGGACAGGTGAGAGATTAGATGAGGGTGTATCCTGATTTTATGGATGAGCTGGGCCGGCCTTGAAGACCACTACGTTAGTGGTGCCCTTAGCTTTTGGATAATTGGTTTGTGGTTTGGAAGAAGAAAAGGTATCATTAAACTTGAATGCCAAATTCTTATTACGTAATTAGATTTTCTTCTCTTTGATGGCCCGAATCTCTAAATTTTGTGCCATAGTGAATGCCTCATCGAATGGTTAGAAGGTTTGGATCTGCAAGGTTGGTGAAATATGTCTAGCGTAAGCCCATGTGAAGATCTTGATGAGTTCAATTTGTGGCAATTGGAAGGTAAGTTGATTGATCAGACTGTGCCAGCGAGTGACAAAATCTGCGATAGATTCTTCCTCATACTGACGTGTGGAATATAGATCGATCATGGTAACATTCGTGACGATGTTGATAGAGAAATGATCCAAGAAGTCTTGGGCTACCTAATTGAATGAGAATATAGAGTGTTTAAGTAACCCACTATACCAATCTAATGCAGGTCTAGTGAGGGACATGGAAAAGGTTCTCAAAAGCAAGGCATCATCATGAGCGATTAGATAACACCTGTGTTTGAATGACCACAAATGCTGCTATAGGTCTTCTTTGCTATTGAAATGATTGAATTTAGGCATTTCCCAATGCACAGGGTATGAACACATAGGAATGGATGGGTGAATAGGCTCGTTGCAAATCTCATCGTAGGTGAGAGTGTTGTGGGAGCTAAAAATGGATGCCTCTAATGTCTGCATCTTGTCCAACATCAATTGAATTAGGTTGTTGGTGGGTTGTGATGATTGGATGCCTCCTGCAGCATGAGAAGGTTAGTTTTGGGCATATAATAGGGGTAGCACTCTAGTGTATGGGGCTTCCATGTAGGGTGGTGGAGAAGAGGGTAAGGAAACAGGGGGTACATACCCGGAATGTATAATGGATGAAATGGGAGGTTGTTGATAGTATGTATATGGGAGTGGAAGGGTCATGGTATTCCTAGTGGCAATATGGGCTAATGATTGTGGAATGGAAAGAACCACATTCTGAAATGGGTTAGGGGTCACCGACACTGGAGGTGGTAATGTAGGTATAGGTATGTGTGAGACATTAGGGGTAGATGAGGTTGTGTTTGGGGTAGTTGTCGAGAGTACGGTGGATGTAATGGGTGCCACGGAGGTAGCAGACATGGCAGTCATAGCGGGTATAGGACCTAACTGTGAAACGACTAGGGTTAAGGTAGATGTGGGAAGCATGAAGCCAGATGAGGCCAATGCGGGAGTTGGTGTGAGAGTTGGGGGGATAGATACGGGCATGTCATATATCAACTGACCCGAGGCATCTCGATTAGACGAGTGGGAAAGGTAAAACTGCAAGGTGGTAGGGTTCTAGTCAAGGAGTCATGCAAACTTCTCATCTCTAGTAGTGATAGCAATAGGCTAGATGGGATCCATGGCTGGTGATAAAATGGAAGGTGGTGAAGGACTAGATGGGAGTCATTAACAACTGGCATGAAATACGAGTGTGCTTGCTTATCTTCGGGTTAACACCATGTGAACCAATCCTGATTAGGTAGGGTTGCTTCTCTGTAAATGACACAGAGAATAGTAGGAATAGGTGAATCTGGTGACAAAAAGTGGATTAAGCGTCAAATGGTGGCTAGAATGTGAAATAGGCTAACCGATGCTGGTTAGGGAAAAATGATGCTGGTCAGGGGTAACCGTTGTTGGTTACTGTAGAAAATGGACAGTGAGTGAACAACAAGACAGAAGGTAAAATCTAATAGGTATGCCAAATCTGAAGATGTTTAAAACATCAATGGGAATAATGACAGTGACAGGGACTATGAAAAGTGGAAGAAAGTGAAGTAAAAATGTCCTTTTGAGTAGGTTAGCAAAAGGACCTGGAACCAACGTCAGTTTTGTATAACCAATGGCGGTGAGAGGTAACTAATGATGGTTACTGTGAAATTGAAAGAGTGATGAAAGAAAGTGGTTGTAAATTAAAATCTAATGTAGAATCAGACCCAGAATTCTAAGAATGATGATTATATGGCCCAGGCACACTCAAGTGAAGCTGGAATATACCAGCTATGATGAGGAGTGTGCAAGGGTGAACCAAAAAAAATGACTAACATGATCTCTCACATCAAAACGCAAGCCAAGTAGAAACACTAAGAAAATATGATCCTAGGAGTGCCTTTTCTATTATGTTTGTTTAACTTATGCTATTTAGGGACTGACACATGAATTTTGAAATAGATTTTTTGGTGAGGATGGCTTCCTACAAAGAAGCATATCTAAAAGGTGAGGTTTCAGGTATGTTATGGTGGGGACGATATTTACTCTGAAGTATGACTCGATAGAGTAGTGAGATGGGTACCCACTATGCCATGATCATGTGATCACCTATAGCTTCTTCCAGGTAGGATGTTGTTTAAGAATGTATGTATTTTTAATTTTTGTGAGGTTTGGTAAGACTCAGAGAAAGAGAAAAGGACATAAATGCTTTTCTATGATTCGTTAGTCAACCATCAGCTGAGCATGACTTCCAGCATATAGGTTGCCCTCAATTAATGTGAGCTAATGTAATAAATCAGAATGGAATGCACTTATTTTTAAATCCAAATCAAAAATGTGAAATTGGATGACACAATAGGATGAGGAGGAAGAGGGATTATCTTTCACTACAACGCATAAAACATGAAGAAATGGTTATTTTTAATTACACCAAAAGAAAAGTTTCCTTTCGAGTAAATAGAAAGAAGAGGTGAGTTACCAAAGAATAAAATTAGTGTGTACACTTTTCAGAAGGGAAACAAACACATGATTTTCTCCTAGGAATGAATGAAATGTAAGGAACCCCGGATGGGTCCCACCTAGCATGCCAAAAATTTTCACTTGATTCTTAGATCATTTCTTTGAAGTGTTGACAAGACAGATAGAGTAATAGGCGTAGGAGGAATACTTGTTCAAATGTTGGTTGATGGGTTGTTGCACACGTATGACTTCCAAATCCACATCTGACTATGAGAGCTTCCTTTTGGCTAGGAGGAACTACCTGTAATGAAAACAAAACCACCAGAAGGAATTAAACAATATGGGCAGTGAACTGCATAGCATATGCTAGATCCGAGAAGTGTAATACTTCCTAGATGGTTGTCAGTCCACTATTTTAAATAATTTAATGCCGTAAACAAAGTAAATCTTATTTTTATTTAAAATGATTTAGGTATCTCACTTAAAACACAATAAGAAATATATCTAATCTAACAGGCTAAGCTAGAATAGAATACAAAGGTAAAATGATTGGTTTTGGGTCTCTGTAGGTCTAATAGAGGTCTCAAGTAGATCACAAGTGAATGAGGGTGAGGTGAAATTAGGTAAGTAGGTATCTGTTCAGGGCTCATTGGGAGAATACATAGACCGATGTCGGTCAGGGGTGACCGATGGCAGTTAGATGTGACCGGTGCCAGTTACTATGAGATCTAGAAATGTCACAGAACAAGCTTTTGGTTTCCTTTGTGATTATATAAAGAACTTTGGTTAGTTGAGATGAGGTATTGGGTGACTGGAGTAGGATTTGGCAAGGTTTTAATGGGTATATGGAGCTGGAAGTGTTGGAGAATTTCAATAGGGGGTAAGGTAAACAATGGATGATGAAATGAAATACACCAGGAAAGTATGACGTTATAATTACTTGGATTCCGATCTTGAATGCCTGTGTGTGAGGGATGGAGGTGCTGATGAGGGGTTTGAAGGCTAAAAGTGATCACCAAATGAAGAAATTCTTCTGCATGGGCTGCATGTACTCTCCTCTTTGCTTGGATAGATCAGATCATGGTTAGGATGGCTATGCAGGAGAAGATGCTCAATCTCCTTCCTTGCAGGCGGTTTTCACTGGAATTTGCTCTCTGAATATGTGTTATCTCTCTGAGATGTTTTCTTTCTCATCAACCTTCTCCTAATGTCTTCCAACCTTGAGAATCAGGTTATTTTGGGGTTAAAATGGGTAACTGACGGTGGTTAGGCTTAACCGGAGATGGTTAGGGGTAACCGGCGTCGATCAAGGCAGGATTTCCTAGGTTTACTAAACTAGGGTGATCCTCTTGATTTCCTTAGATCTCATGTCATTATCCCATGGATTAGACTGGGATTTTCTTTTGAGCATGTGGAAATGTGGTTAGAGGGAATGTAGGCATTGATTTTTAGGGTTTCGGTAAGTCTTTGTTAGTTATGGCAACTTACTAAGAATAGGTTTTAGGTTGAGTTGACTTGGTGAGCTATATAAGTGAACTGTATGTGTGGATATTATTTGAATAAGATATTTAAATAATAAATATAGTGAGGATAATGAATTAATTAAATTAATATTAGTGGGGTGAAGGGGGTTATGGCTCTGTAAATGTAATAAAGGGTGTTTATTGGTCAAGGGACCAAAGGGTAGTGTGACCTAATTTTAGTGTCTACATTTCCACCTTTCTCCTTTTATTATTCCTCAACACTATGCTCTACCTTCTTTTTGATCAAGATCTGGATAATATCTCTGACTTCATGTTATGCTAAGGTCTCTACTTATGGTACAAGAATGCATGTATTTTCTTTTACATTTGTTCCCACTTCTTCTTCATCTCCTTCTCCCTATCGAGAATCCTCTAAATGCACACTCTCCTCATCAAATTCATGCACATTGTAAATGGAAGGGTTATTTTTAGTCTCTTATTCTTCTTCCTCTCCCTCTATTTCCTCATTTTGCAAGCTATCTATCTTCTCAAAGTTAGAACTCTACATCACCCTTTGCTTCTTCCTTACCAGAGATTGATTCTTTACTGAGGGTTTTTTCCTATGATATAAGTACTCATACCTACACATGTCTCTTATTTCCCCATGGTCTATCCCACATACGCACTTGATGTCCTAATCATTGTAAGATTTTATTCTCTATCTCTTTTCTTTACCTCAACCATATTTCTTCATGTAGGGTCCTTAGGGATAGAAACATCATCTTCTATATATGCACCCTTATCAAATTTTAGATGTAAATGAATATAAACACTTGTTGCAGTTGTCCCTGAAATCGGTTTTGTAATGGGTTTGAGCAGATGTATGTCATGAGAGATATATTTTTCCACATGCACATGCTTCTTTGGGTAGAAAAGTGTTTAGTGCAGTGCATGATGCTCTTGGTCCACTTCAATTATATAAAAGCTTAATTTCTTGGCCTCCTTAAATCTATTAACTGCTCTTTGTAAATATTTTGCTGTGAAGGAAAAAGGAAATTTTCACCACGAGATCTTTGTACCATCACTCAATGTAAATCTACCAATGCAAAATTGTTGATAAACTACAAATTCAGCCTCATTCCCCAAAAAGGTTGCAAGTTTCTCTAAGATCCTCCATTCTACGTTAAAGGCATCACACATCATTTGTATCATTTATCCAAGCATGCCTTTTACACAGGTTTAATAGTATCACAAGTATATGTTACAAACATCTTAGCTGGGGAGGGGTTCTCATCAGGTTACTCCCATTTGTTACTGTTCAGCCCATCAAGCAATCCAATCTTAGAGAAAACAATGGAAAGAAAAATATTACCATACATTATCTTGTCTCCATCTCAAGCAGCATCAATGATATCTTCTATAATGAAGGTCGAGATGTTTTAGAAGGTTCCTTATGTAATCTTTTTGCATACATTCAACCACGTTTTATTAACTTGGGTCCATCATTCTTTTATGTTCAAATTTTTAAGTAGGCATGTGGTCATCTTCATGAGTGGGTCATTTCTATTTTGGGAACGAGAAAATGATAAGCACCATGCATGAGTTTAAGTTATTAATAGGATTACTTTTCATGTTAACTGTAGATCATCTATTATTAGCACACTTACATGTGTGCATGTTATTGTAAAGGTGCATGTTTATTATTAGCATGCGACCTATTTTGAGAAGTGCATAAGTGGTGAAGGGAAATTCCCCACTTCTATTTATATGTATTGATCTATGTAGTTTAAGGAGATGCTATTGTGGTGAATTATAGTAGAGTTATGTTGTTGGATCTGATGAGCACATGACTTATGGTGATACTTTGTAATGTGAGAATCTTTTATGTTGTACATTTTTTAATATAATGGAGTGTATTGGCTAGATAATGGTATTAAGCATGATTATAAATGATTCTTGTATGGTTAATCTTATTATAGTTATTATTTAATTCATGATTATTTAAGATCTAGTTATGGATTATGCACTGTGGAATATTTATGCTTATTTCTGGATTTGAATATGTTTTATCTTCATTACACTAACATCCTACATAAGCAACTCTAAAGAGGGGCCTAGTAATTTTGTGTACTTCAAGTGAGCGCTCATCTCAAGTTTGGTGATGTGTCAACACACCTGGGTTTTATATAGTAGATTCTAAGTTGCATCACTTGTACTCATACTCCTTAGTTGTTTCATTGATAGCCTTATTGTCACCCAAGTCATCATCAATTGACTCTCCAGTGCAGATGAGTCTAGTGAACTTGGATATTAACTATGGATATGTGCATCCTCTTTCTAGCAAAGTAAAAATAGTCTTCATGTATGCGTGAAATAAGCCACTAATACAATATCTCAAGATTTCTAAAAAATGGTAGTTCATATAGTTGAAGAATTCTAACCTTCTCCAAAGTCTTCTGTACTTAATCATCATACATCAGCTTGTCCTCTTCTGTCCTCTCACCTATTGGGAAAACCAGCTCTAATGTCATTTCCTTCTTAGTCATATTGTTTCAGTGGTTATAATCACTTATAACCATTTTGTGCACATGGGAAACCCACTCGATTCCCATTAATACCCTATATGGGTATTACATCTCTGAATACCATTCCTCATTGAAACTCACCACTGCAAGTATATTTCCCTTTCCCTTCTTCTTGGGTGAAACAATTTGATAATTATACCTTGTGCTTTATTATTTCCAATCCTCAAACTTAAAACCCTACTCCTCACAATCCTACAATTTGTGCCCTAGTTCTTGAAACCCTAACTAGAGAACACTTATTTTCACACTACACCATCCAAACCCGCATAACTTATTTCAAAAAACCACTCTACACATGGTCATGTTCATCTTCACAATTTTGCCCATGAATTTCTACCTTCACAATCGATTGTTTGCATAAATTCACAAAGATGCCCTAGTTCGCAAGAGCTCTTCCACAAGTTATCCCAAGGTAAAAATAACTTACCCTAACCCCTATTTATAGTTTTTCACATTTTACTACATTAATTACCATGCCACCTACCACCATACTATCTCAATAAATACATGTCCAAGTGTGTTTCCTATACATGTCCAATGTACGTAACCTCTATAACCTTCTAGTGTGTAAAACTACACTGACTGTAGACCTCCTTACGCATGCTCCAAGCATCAAAATACGTAAACCACTACATCTTTTTCTAAGTAATTTTTCTTGCCATATACTACAAGTAGAGGATCATGGGGCATAGTTGGCTCTAGTACTCATGGATCTGGAGGAAGAGGTAATATAGGCAGTTCTAAATTAGGTGAGCATGGTCCACACCAACCCCAAACTATTTACATGGAGATGTATCTTTTTCTTCTAGAGTATAGGGGCATGGAGGATATTGTTGAGCATATACACATGTTTGAGATACTATGGCGCACAAAAGGGATCATGGATTCTGAGTGCAAGGCCAGTCAATTTACAACTACATTGGAGGGATACGTACACATTTGGTACAAGAAATTTGACCTTGATCAGACTTGCATAGATTATGTTGCACTACGAGATGCTTTCCTTAAGGAGTTTTATATCCCTGAGTTCGAGTAGAAGAGTATAAGTGCACTCAAGGATATTAAGTAGGGCACTATTGAGAGTGTTCAGGAATATGATGCACATTTTATAAAGATTCTGTCTAAAATTTCATATGATATTCATGCAATCCAGCATGCACAATGGTTCTTTGGGGGTTTGATCACACCGTTTATGTAGGCAATGTCACATAAGACATACATTGATCCACACTAAGAAATTAAATATTTTTTGCATGTTGAGGTAGGCAGGAATATAGAAACTAGAGTAAGCCCATTCCTGGAAGCACAGATTATAGCTATGGAAAAGTAGTTAGAGAAACTTTCAAAAAATCCATCATATGAGATGCGCTTTTGGATTTGGTGTACAAATTATGAAGTAGAAGGGTGCACTAAGGATAGTTATCCTCATACGTCAGTATGTTATTTATTGTTAGACTGTGAGATATGCCATTTGGACCATGATGCCAACCATTTCCCATTTTTACAACACATGATAAGAAAGAATTTATCTTGTTATTTTAAGATTTTCTGGTCCACGACTCACAATACTAAAGACTATAGGTTTATTGGTCAGATCCATGATGTTATTGATATTGGTGTGTGACAGAAGGGAGTATCAAACAACTCTAAAGGTAAAATTGAGCACCATGATCATGAGCACACTCAAGTGTACTATGATTATACTATAGGTAGTTCTGAAGGAGGTCGAGGATATTATGGTGGATTTGGGGGTCAAGGCCATTGTGGTGGATGAGGGGAGTCTCCTTGTGGAACTTGTTTTACATGCAGATCTCCTAACCACTACATGCATGAATGTCCTCAAAATATTACATGTTCTTGTTATGGGAAGAATCATAGTTATGAGGAATTCTTGGACTTATATGAGCATCTTTGAAAACAACATAAATAGGAAAACAAGGGTGCATGGATGGTTAGAATACAACACACCATGAAAAATTAGTCGATGTAAAAGTTGGTGTTGGAACCGGAAGTAGTACTTGTGAAGATTACTACATGCATTAAAGCTACACGCACCATAGATATGTTGCAACAGAAGCCTATTATCACTAAGGAAAAAAATTTACATGTAAGGTATCTAGATCCTACACATCAGAAGGAGGTTTATCAGGAGACCATGGAGGTTCTTAGAAGTGTTCAAGGTGAAATATAGTGTTTAAAGGAACACTCACAGAAGTTATAACAAAAGAAGACAACAGATACGGTCCAGTCAAACATTGATGATTTGAATTAGGTATGAAATAGGGTGCGGCAAAATAATATTATTATATTACTAGGGAATTAGTTAAAGGGGAACATTCCATGTGTAGCTATTGAGAATGGATGGAAGATCCTGTATGTTAATCTTCCCTCTCATAGATTATATTATGACAAGGAGATCACTCTAAATTCTATTATGGATGGATGGCTTTTGATCAATATATTGATTGACATAGGTGTGAAATTGAATGTGCTTACTTTAGATGCATGGTATAGATGGGAAGACCTCCATTACAGCCATCCTCTAATGTCCTATTTATGGCTAATCGAATTAAGGCCACTCCCATTGGAGTTTTAAAAGATGCATGCATTACTATACAAGGGGCCAATTTCTTTGGGGACTTTGAGGTATTAGCACATTCATAAGCAGATATCTTCCTAGCTCTACTTGGGCGCCCTTGGTGTTATGTAAATAATGTTGATATACGATTCAACAAGGGGTATATAAGTTTTGAGAACAAGGAAGAAAGAGTTATTATCCCTTTAATATATGGTAATTCTACACCTTATGTTGAACCTTTGAGTGAGGAATACCTAAGCAAAATTTATGTACATGTCATTCAGGATCCAGAAGTGCTTGAGCCATCTAAGGAAGGAATTCTCCAGTGGGAAGATGCATAATCTATTAGTGATACTACAAGTATTTCTTGTGATAACTGGGTACATGGAACCTATGAGATGGTTGGGCATGAAGTATGAAGAACATTTGTGTGGAGAATTAAACCTCATTGTGTTAAGGGATAGATAACTCCATACCTTGATACACTAGAGAAGGAGACCCTATGGTATTCTTGCATACCATGGACGAGTAGTGGATGGATCAGGTGGAAAGAAAAAATATGTTGATGTATACCTTGTGTGAGACAACAATGCACTGGTGGATGGTTCATAGGGATAATCTCATAGAATGGAAATAAGTCGGTATTTCTCTAACTCAATTTTTCAGCAGCAATATGCCTACTCAAATCTGCATATATTATGGTAATCAACCTGTTCAACACCACATTCAGCAGTGTGAGATACTCTAGAAAGAGAGGCAGGAAGATTTACCATGTTCATTATGGGTGCACAAACTTTATTCCACTTTGCAAGGTAGTGCAAACACTTGGTATGTTTATGCAAAACTACATAAGGAGACTAAAAATTGGTAGGATTTGATTGTAGGGATGGACCATACTTTTGACTACTTCTCTACTAAATCTCTGGTAGAAGAGGCATAAAGGGTTATAAATCACTTAACTATGGGAGATAGTTCAAAGGCTAAAGAACTCATTCTGGATTTATTTGGTGAGGTAGATTCAAGTGCGTGTTTTGATGAAATAGAAGAGAAAAATACCACACTACTTAAGTGTCCTTACTTTGAGAAAGAAAAGGGAAAAATGGTCTGCATAGTGGATGATGAAGAAGTAGAAAATCTTTATATAGATCCTTTAGCATGTACGTATGAGGTTTTTGACAGTGAAGATAAAAATGTGTGCACCTATCATGAACCTATGAAGACAAATAAAGTGAACATTAGCCTGGATGTTAAACCTAAGGAGGCAATAATAGGGGATTATTGGTCTTATTTTTAAGTGATAAAGATAATTGGGTTACTACGTGATTTGCACGAATTATTTCCTAGGGGCTACCATGAGTTAAAAGGATTACATGAGTCATTAGGAGAGATGAAGATTAAGCTAAAGGAAGGTGAGCACCTAGTTAGGAATAGACCTTACAAGATGAATCCTAACCTACACATAAAGGTTAAGGAATAAATTGACAAAATGTTGAAATCTGGCATCATTAATCCCCTAGAGGAATCAGAGTGGGTTAGCCCAATGGTAATCGGTATAAATAAAGATGGTTGGATTAGGATTTGTGTGGATTACATGGAGATGAATGTTTCATGTGTGATTGATCCATCTCCTACACCTTTTGCTGAGGAAATATTAGAAGGCATTTCAGCGCACAAAATTTACTCTTTTACAAATGGATTATCTGGGTATCATCAGGTTAGAATTGCATAAGAGGATCAAGAGAAAATGATGTTCACCACCTAATGGGGAATTTTTTCATATACTATGATGCTCTTTGGTTTTAAAAGTGTTCTTGTTGTATTTTTGCATATAGTTGTTCAAGCATTCTAGGATTTTATTCATAACTTCTTGCAGGTTTACTTGGATGATTGGATGGTGTATGGACTTGTTAAGTACATTATGAAAATTTACAATTAATGTTTGAAATATGTATACAGTTAAGCATCTCTTTAAACATCAAGAAGTGCATTTTTGTCACGCCTTTTGGCACTTTTTTAAGGCATGTCATCTACAAGGAAGGTTTGTTAGTGGATCTAGCTAAATTTGTAGTTATTGTAAGCCTGGAGGAGCCTACTAGTTAGAGCGAGGTGCATGGATTCTAGGGACACATGGGGTATTGTATAAAATTTATCAAGGGATATGTAAAGATTACTGCGCCCCTGGAAGAGTTACTGAAAGGAAAAGGGTCATTTTATTGGGGAGAACTACAACAACACACATTTGAGGCTTAGAAGGAGAAACTTACTACAATACCTATTCTGCATTTTCCCTCATAAAACCAACCATTTCATGTGCATGTGGATGCTTCTGGCACATCCATTGGTGTGTTGCTATATTATCTTGGAGACGGTATTGTAGATCATCCTAGTGGTTTTTCTAGCAAAAATTGAATCTTGCGGAATAAAATTATACAACTACAGAGCGCAAGGCCTTGTCGAAAACCTACATGTTGTAGAAATTTAGATAGTATTTATTAGTAACACCATTTATATTTTATACTGATCACATGGAATTAAAATACTTAGTCAATAATCTAGTCTTACAAGGGCACATATGTCTATAGGTGCTCTTATTCTAAGAATTTGACTTCACAATCGTGGTAAAACTAGGTAAAAGTAATTCTGGTCCAAACCACTTATCAAGAATTCATTCAGCAGAGGACATGCAGACAATTCAAGTTACAATTTTGGATGCTCAGTTGTATAGGTTACATCGTGTGCCTTCAAAGTTAGAAGATATTGATATCTTTTTACACATAGGTATGGCACCAGAAGGAATGAAAACCTTAGAAAAGAAACAACTTACAATTCACTTGGCACCCTTTATATTAATCAGTGGTGACTTATAAAAATGAGGTTGAGATGAACTATTGCACCAGTGTGTACTAGAACATGAGTGCATGAATATCATGGAACAGTCTTATAGTAGTATTGCAGATGGGCACTATGCAAGGACACCACAATGCACAAGATTCTATTCACTAGATTATGGTGGGAGACCCTGTACAAGGACTGTAAAGAGTATTGTAAGGTGTGTGATCACTGTCAGCACTTTGGAAAACCCAGAAAAAGATATGAAATTCCTTTGAGGCATATTCCTAGTGTAGAGCCATTTGTGAAATGGGCTATAGATGTTGTGGGCCCTATTTTGCTAGCCGCGCATAGAACTGGATCATGTTACACCATCAATTGCATAGATTATATTACAAGATGGGTAGAAGCAGTGCCTATAAAGGATTTTATAAGAGCTACAACAGTCAAGTTCTTATGGGAAAATATTCTTACTAGGTATGGATGTCTGTTGAGTTTGACAAGTGATAGGGGCACACACTTCTCAAATGAGACAATAAGGATATTGTTAGATAAACTTATGGTTGTGCACCATAAAAATAAACCCTATCATCCTCAAGAAAATGGTATTACTGAGGCTTTTAACAAGATATTGAGTCAAACCTTGATAAAAAATTGTGATATTGGAAGGAAAGATTAGGATGATAAAATTTTTGTTATGTTTTGGGTGTATCAAACAACCTACAAGAAGTTGGATAAGGCCACGCCCTTTTAGTTAGTGTTTGGCACATAATCACTTCTTCCTATGGAATTCATGTTACCTTCTTTTCATGTTGCATGTGCTGGAGGTCTAACTGATGAGAAAGAATTAGAAGAAAGGATTGATAAGTTAATAAAGTTAGATGAGATGCATGCCATAGCACGTTGGAGTCAGAAGCAATAAAAGGCCCAACAGAAGGTATGGCATGAGAGAAAATCAGGGACAAGAATCTTGAATTTGGATAGATAGTGTTTCCTTATGATTCCAATTTTTTGTGCTATCGAGGAAAGCTTAAGGTGTATTGTTTGGGACCGTATGTTATCACTCATATACGTTAATCAGGGACTTATCAGTTAGAGGCACTTGATAGAATACATATACTTGGTTACTTCGATAGGTGTAGGCTGAAACCCTACTATAAATAAGTCTTATTGGTGTTTGTAGTAATTCAGTATTGCCATTTAGTATAGGTTTCCCTTTATATATTTTGTTTCACGTATTTCCTTCTTCGTCACTATGCTTTGTCAATTTAGTTTGGTGTTTTGTGTAATAAATGTGTTTACACGCTGGAAGCTAATTACATTCTAAATTATTTTTAAGTGTAGAGGATTGCACATACCATTGGTATGGGGTGGTTGTTATTTTTTATTCACAACATGGTACACATGAGAAAAAACTATTACAATTGCTATTTTAGTATTGAAAAGATCTGTTAGAAAGGAAAGTGCTTCTAAAGAAGACCATGGATGGAAATAAATGAATGAACAATATAACACGAGGTAAGTAGTGGTAGTGGAAACTACCAGGAGAAGGTGTGGTGGCTAGGTACTTAGGCACATGGAAGCACATAAAAGAGAATTCTGTATCTAGAAGGTAAGAAGGCGCATTGTTATAGCTTGGGTGCGAAGGTTTAGTGCGTGAAAATTGGAAAAATGGTTAATTAATGAGAGGACTGTTGGTAGGTGAAGGAGTAATAAATGCACTAAATTTTTGAAAATATATATAAGGACATAGTGCAGGTTCATTTTTACCTTTGCAATCACAAGTATTTGAGTGAACTAAGTGTGACTGAGCTAAGAGAGTTGTGTTGAGGTGTGGGGAGTTTTGAAACCAGACATGGAGAGTATATTTATGTGAAAAAGTGGCTTGTGTCCCCACTAGCGAATGGTTTGAGTGCAAAAAAACATTAAGAACAAGCTATGGCACATGATTTTGAGTGAGGGCATGTAGATTTGAGCTAGGGTTTGAGCTTACTTGATACAGAAGACAAAAGGTGGAATTTTTACAATGGCACTGAATAAAGCACCTGCAACATGCACAAAAGGAAAGAAAAAGGTGGAAGTTGAGGTTGAAATTACTCCCGAGAGTAATTTTTCAAAGATGTAGTACCTAGAAGGAGTAATAGTCAGATGGGATCTGGATTACCACATTTTCCGATGCAAAGTAAGTAATTATAACCACCACATCACTGACAACAGGGGAGAATTGGATGCATTATTGAACAAGAAGACAAACAAGTGCACAGTGGATGATATGTCAATGTATGATGGTGTTGGAGAGAATTTTATCAAGAAGGTAGGGGTCTATTAGTTATATGAACTCCCATATGTTGGAAAACCAGAAGCAATATACCAATGCCTTATGAGAAGAGTCCACAAAGACTTTTTCTATTTTGTTGTATAGATGGTAAGGATCATAGTAGCCCTGATTGCTACATTGACAGGACTGAAGGGCACAAAGACATATATTATTACTAATCTGACTGAAAAGGTAGATATTATAGCCACCAGAAAGGATTTTATATACTCCAAGGGTCCATGTGGAATGGATATAGATAAACTAAAGAAGTACCATGTATTGCAGGAAACCACATATCTACTCACAAAGTTAAATGATCAAGAGAGATGGTCACAAGTAAACAAAATGTGGCTACATATTGCAAATAAAATTTTAGAGGGTGAAATCTAAAACTTGGATGGCTACATTGCATAAACTATCACTGAGGAAATTCACATAGATGAGAAGATAATTTTTGACGTTATCCTATTATCCCTTGTGTTTTTAGAAATTAGAGTGCCTGATGGGCTACAGAAAAAAATTTGGTAATACCCCACTGAAAATAATTCCCTCACAAAAAGGTTCGAGAAATAATTATATGAAGGATCAATGAGTGGCATGTTCAAGAAAAGGGTAAAAATGAGGTATGACCAACTTCGCGTGATATTTGAGGAGGAATGGCACATTCCAAAGGAACTACCTTTGGTAGTAGGAAAGATAGTAAAATTTGTGATGTATCAACATTTCTACATCATGTGGTTCACCATGAAGGATGGTACATGGCATAAACTTCCCTATGCCTTTATAGCGTGCTCCTTCCATGCCTTAGTTCATAGATTTACTGATGTGCACCAGAAAAAATTCAATGAAGACAAGGTAGATTGTGACTACCACACTCTTAGGAAAACATATGTATATCCAGGTCAATCTTCTTACATTGAGAAGCTCATTTCAGATGTCATAAATATAAATATAGTAAGTTTGGCAATTGGGGAAAGTGGAGTTGTGCTTGTATATCTTCAGCTCAAGCCTAGGCTAGAGAATAACAAGTATGTGGAGAATTATTTTTCATGCTCCTAGGGTACCTAAGGGAAAACATATAATGGAGAATGTGCCAGTTCCAAATCCTTGCACGACTATAGAGGTAGAAGAGGAAGAGGAACATGAGGATAGTGGATATTTGGACCATAGAGGCTAGAGGCAACCCACATAAAAAGTGGAGAGTGAGTGCATAGATACTCCACCATAGGCATAAGAAGGAGAAGAAGACTTAGACATAGATGCAGTCCCTGAAGAGTGCCATTTCAAGAGGGTATTCAAAAGAACCAAGACCCAAGGCACAGGAACATCACTTCTTGTAAGAAGATCACCTATAATTTCCCCTCAAAAAGAAACACCTGAGAAGAAGAGAAGGAGAAATTTTAAGTTGAATGAGGATGTGGAGGAGTCTGAAGAGAGTGCACTTAGAACCCCAGTTCAACCAAAAAATGTAGAGAAGCCTAGGGATGAAGAAATGAGAGATGAAGGAAAAGGGGTGAAAGAATTAGAATAAACTGTTTAAGAGAAAACCACCATGCCTATCACTACTTAAGAGGAGGAAGGGCCAACTCCAAACCTTGGTGCTCAAGTTCCTAAGGGACCAATAAGGAAGAGAACTGAAGAATATGTTGTACCAAGTATGGGCTATGCTGAGGACACAAGAAAAATTTTCCATGCTCAATTTCAAATAATAGTGGACCTTAAAGAGTTATATGGATGGGAGCTGATGGACCTAGATATGGCCACTGTGTGCACAAGGAAATAACTATCCTGGTCCATGCAGACTCACATAGATGAACCAGACTTTAATGTGTGTGAGGAGTCTTGTGTCTCAAGAAGAGTGAAGAAGGAACCCCAAAGAAGGTACATGATTATAAATCCTACTGTCATGTTAGATGAATAGGTCAGTAATGCCTTAGTGAAGGTATCTAATGAGGTGGTGTGAAGAAATATTGATAAGACTACCACCATTAAAGCGTTGATTGAAGACAACAAGGAAAAAACTATAGAGATAGAGTGATTAAAGGAAGAGAAGGAACAAGAACAAAAAAAGGAATGAGGCCTTCATTGCCATGGATGAGGAGATAGGTGATTATATTTTGAAGCCAAGGCCTCATCTAGAACAAAAATTACCTGAAAATTTCCCTTCTGAAATGCATTATGTACACACATTGGTTGCTTTGGTATTAGAAGATGGAAAATTTAGAATGCCCATACCAAAAGATGTTTAACACGAGGCAGAAAGAGAAAATGCCTCCATGATCAAAAAAATTTCAACTTACGAGGCATTATTCCAAAATTTCAAGGATGAGCTGAAGAAATCAGACCAAACTCTAAACATATGTACAACACCAAAGGCAGTGATAAGGACCAGAACTCTAGTTGAAGATAATGGGGTCCTAGAAGCAATGAAAGATGAATCATTAGGGTGCACAAAAATATTGGCACTATTAAAAAAAAGGTGTGAATCCCTTGTAATAGCTTAAGACCCTCATAAGGAGAGAATAGATGATATTGGAAATCTCATAGCGCAGAAGATAGATCTTCTAGAGGGCATGATGTCTGTTATGGCTACTATTGTTTGAGTACTGTAGAATGAGAAGGAAAATATTACTCAGGATGAGTAGGATTTCATTGCCACAAACATTCCAAAAATGACAAAGACCATGTTGAATGAATGGTATACATTGGAGGTGGAGATAAAAAGTGAATATCCAAAGTTGATCCTCCCAGTTGAAGAAGATGGAGTTGAAGAGTAAATATTCATCTTTTGTACAGTGATTATTTACATTATTTCTATTCTTACTCTTTATTATTTGGGAACATAAGGAAGAAACCCCATTTCTCATATGGAAATGTACTTTAGTGTGGGGTAATGTTGGGAAGATTTAATATTGTGCTAAGGAGAAGACACATAAAAGATACGTGCATGAGAACATGGCACATTTGGAGGCACGAAATGATAGGAAAGGAAATGCGTGCTAGGATAGTTTGATTCAGGACTTATCCATTTTCATGGATACAGACTATTTTTTGAGATAATATGTGAAGCACACATTGGGATGGAGACTTGTGCAACACACAAATGCTATTTTGGGAATGAGTGACTTATAAGCACCATGCATGAGTTTAAGTTATTAATAGGATTACTCTTCCTATTAATTGTAGAACATCTATTATTAGCACACTTGTATGTGTAAAGGCACATGGCTATTATTAACATGTGACTTATTTTCGAAAGTGCATAGGTAGTGAAGGGAAAGTCCCCACCTCTATTTATATGTATTGATCTATGTAGTTTAAAGAGATACTAGTGTGGTGAATTATTGTAGAGTTACACTGTTAAATCTTATATGAGCATGACTTATGGTGATACTTTGTAATGTGAGAAGCTTCTATGTTTTATAGTGTTTAATATAATGGAGTATATTGGTTGGATAATGGTATTAAACATGACTATAAATAATTCTTGTATGGTTAATCTTATTATAGTTATTATTTAATTCATGATTCTCTAAGATCTAGATCTGGATTATGCATTGTGGAATATTTATGCTTATTTATGGATCTGAATATGTTTTATCTTCATCACACTAACATATTACATAAGAAACTCTAAAGAGGGGATTAGTACTATTGTGCAATTCAGGTGAGCACTCAGATCAAGATGGGTGATGTGCCAATGCACATGGGTTTTATACAGTAGATTCTAGGCTACATCACTTATACTCATACTCCTTAGTTGTTTCATTGACAGCCTCATTGTCACCCAAGTCATCATCAATTTAATCTCTAGTGAAAATGAGTCTAGTGAACTTGGAGATTAACTATGTATTTATGTGTATCCTTCTTCTATCGAAGTAAAAAAAATCTTCATGTGTGCAAGACATAAACCACTAGTACAATCTCTCAGGCTTGCTGAAAAATAGTAGTTCTTACAGTTGAAGATGTCCAGTCTTCTGCAAAGTCTTCTGCACTAAGTCATCATACACCGATTTTTCCTCTTATGTCCTTTCACCTGTGGGGAAAACCAGCTCGAATGTAATTTCCTTCTCAGTAGAATTGTTTTAGTGGTTATAATCACTTATAACCATTTTGTGCAGATGGGAAACCCACTCTATTCCCATCAATACCCCATCTGGGTATTGCATCTGTGTATACCATTCCTCATCGAAACTTTCTACCGCAAGTAGTTTTCCCTTTCCCTTCTTCTTGGGTGAAACGGTTGTTCCTCTCCTTAGTATTAGTCTCCTTTAGTTGAGTACATGATAATTTCTACCTTGTTCTTTGTTATTTTGAAGCCTCAAACTTAGAACCCTACTCCTTCTTGTAATCCTACAATTTGTGCCCTAGTTCTTCAAAACCTAACTAGAGGACACTTATTTTCACACTACACCATCCAAACCCACATAACATCTTTCAAAAAACCACTCTATGCACGACCATGTTCATCTTCACAATTTGGCTCATGAATTTCTACCTTTACAATTAATCATTTGCAAAAATTCACAAGGATTCCCTAGTTTGCAAGAGCCCTTCCACAAGTTATTGAAAGGTAAAAATAAATTACCCTAACCACTTTTTATAGTTTTTCACTTTTTACTACATTAACTACCATGCCACCTACCACCATAATACCTCAATAAATACTTCTCCAAGTGTGTTTCCTATGCATGTCCAATGCATGTAACCTCTGCAACCTTCAGGTGCACAAAACTACACTGATCGCAGACATCCTTACGCGCACTCCAAGCATTGAAGTACATCAACCACTGCATATTTTTCTAAGTATTTTTTCCTATCATAGCCTACCTTGGCATCATCATTATTATCACCATATCCCTTGACACCTTACCATCATCTAACAACCATTATAACCACTGCTACATGTACCCCTCTTATACTTAGGACTTCTATCACACACTTTCCTTTTTTCCCAAGACATTATCAACATCAACCTTTATATGCATGCCTTTGTTTGCACTCTACCCCACACTAAATATATGCATGGTCCTATGCACATGAACTCAAAAAGAGAGTTATCAGCTTCTAGTGCACTTATTACATAAAACACCAAACTAAATTGACAAAGCATAACAATTTTGAAAGAAAACACATATAAAGGAAATGAATTAAAGAAACCTATTTTAACTGGCAATACTTCCTTATTATAAACACCAAGAAGAATTATTTATGGTAGGGCTTCTGACCACTCCCATTGAAAAGACCAAGACACCTTGTCCCATCTAGTCCCTAAATCAAGTATATAAGTCACAACATACGGTCCCAACCAATGTAATTGGAACTTCCCAGGATTGCACAAAAACTTAGAATCATATAGAAGAACCATTTTTCTAACCTCAATATTCTTGTTCTTAATATGTCGATCATGTCATTCCTTCTACCTAGAATTTTCTTTCTTTTGGCTCCAACGAGCTATAACGTGCCTTTCATCCAACTGCATTAGTTTTTCCATGCTCTCTACAAGTGCCTTTTCTTTTGCCAAACCTCCTTCTTGCACAATACACAAGGTGGGTAACATGAAATCTACAAGAAAATCAGCCTCCATGCCAAACACCAACTAAAAAGGTGTGTTTTTTTTCAAACTTTTATAAATTTTACTTTATGCCCAAAGTACAACAGATACTTTATCATCCCAATCCTTTCTTCCAACATCACAAATATTTGTCAAAGTATGGTTCAATATCTTGTTGAAAGATTCAGCAGTGTCATTGGCCTATAGATGAAATGGGGTTGTCTTGTGATGTGCCACCATAAACTCAGTTAATAATATACTTGATAGTATTATTCAAAAAGTGTGTTCCCCTATCACTTGTTAGACTCAACAGACACCCATATCTACTAATAATGTTCTCCCATAAGAACCTTACTATAGTAGCTACCATGCAATCCTTTGTAGGCATTACTTCCATCCATTGGGTAAGATAATCTTTACAAGTTATAATATAGCGCGATCCAGTCCTACACGTGGGTTGGGAAATAGGACCCAAAAATTCAATTTCCTATTTCTCAAAATGTTTTACACTAGCAATAGATCATAAAGGCATCTCATCTCTGTGTCCAAGCTTTCGAAGGCACTGGTAGTGGTCAAATTCCTTGCAATACTATATACAATCCTTGTAAATCATTTCCAACCAAAGGCCTGCTAATAGAATCTTGTGCCCAGTGGCATTTCCTGCATAGTGACCTCCTACTATTCCACCATGATCCTATTTTATAATTGAAGGGAACTCATGTTCAAGTACACACTAGTGTAAAACCTCATCATGGCCTAACTTGTAAAGATCTCCACCTATCAGCATATAGGGGATGATGCATATAGAAAGTTGTTTCTTCTCCAAGGTTTTCATGCCTTTAGGTGCCACACTAGTACATAGAAAGACTAAAATATCTTTCAAATCAGAGGGTGTAGGGTTAAATCTAAATAACTATGCATTTGGCATTCTATCCTCAATGCTATGCATGTCCTCACCTGAGTTAATCCTGGATAAATGATCTGGCCCTGATTTCCTCTTTCTTGGCTTCACCAGAATTGTAAGTCAAAATTCTAGAATAAGATAATCCATCTGCATTTGCACCCTTGTAAAATGGGATTATTGACCAAATACTTCAATACCATGTGATATGTATATATTATAAACAAATTTGCAAATAAATATTACCTAAACTTTTGCAAGGAATAAATCATCAAAAAATCTTTGCATTCCATAGTTGTGTAGTTATGTTCATTTGGGATCAATTTTCTACTTGTAAAACAAATAGGGTGATCTACAATACCCTCTTTGGGTTATCAAACATTATGCCAATGTCCATGCCAAAATATTCCACATGCACATGAAATGGTTTGGTCCACAAAGAAAAGTGAAAAATAGGCGTAGAAGTAATTCTTTCCTTCAATATCTCAAACATGTGCTGTTACACCTCACCCGAATAGAACTCACCCTTGTTTTTTAATAATTCCTCCAAAGGCATGACAATCTTGGCATAACCCTTAATAAATTTTCTATAGTACCTTGTGTATCCAGGGAACCCACACACTTTACCCTTAGTAGGATCTACTAAAAAACAACAATCTTAGTAGGATATACCAACAAACATTCTTTACATATGATACATCCTGAAAGAGTTCCAAAGGGTGTAGAAAAAATACACTTCTTGATGTTGAGAGAGATTCTCAAATTTCTGCAACTCTCAAACATAAGTCCCATATTGTCACAATGGTATTGAACTATCCCATAAACAGTCAAATCATCTAAGTAAACCTATAAGAACTAATGTATAAAATCCTAAAATTCTTGCACCACAATGCGTGAAAATACTGGAGGCACATTCTTCAAACCAAAGGGAATAATTGTGTATGCAAAACTTCCCAACTCTGTGGAAAAAATGGTATTCTCTTTATTTTCTTTTGCAATCCTCACCTGATGATATCCAAAAATCCCATCAGTGAAGGAATAGATCTCTCGTCATGCCACACCCTCAAAGATCTCTTCTGTAAAAGGTGTGAGTAAAGGATATATAACATAAGTAGCATTTAACTCCCTATAATCCATATAGATCCTTATCCCTCCATATCTCTCGATACTTATCACCATTGGGCTAACCCAGTTTGATTCCTCTATGGGATCAATTATTTCAAATTCCAGCATCTTTTCAATTTCTTCTTTAACTTTAGAACACAGGTTAGGATTCATCATTTAAGGCCTCTTCCTAACCAGGCATGCACCCTCCTTTAACTTAATTCTCATCTCACTCAAATATTCATGCATCCCTTTCAACTCATGATAACCTCTAGGGAAAAAATCTTGGAAGTCGCATAGTAGCTCAATAATCTCAGCAACCTTTGAATCATACAAGTTATCACCAATGATAGACTCCTTAGGTTCAAATTTTGTTCTAATGTTGAATTTCTTTGTATTTATAGGTTCATGGTACACGTACACCCATTCATCTTCACTATCTATGACCTCGCACATACCCATAGTGTGATAAACATCCACATTCTCGACTTCCTCATCATCAATCAAAAAAACCATCTTTCCTTTTTTCCTTTGCTAACTAGGTGCACCTAAGTTGTTCTTCATCACTATCCTCTTCTTTAAAGTGCACCTCAAGGTATGATTCTCCCAACAACTCTTGAATGATTTCTCCAGGTTTTGCGCTATCTCCCATAGTAAAGTGCTTCATTATCTGCAAGGCTTCATTCACAAGGGTTTATTAGAAAAGTAATCAAATGTCTGAACCATACCTCTAGTCAAATTTTTCCAGTTCCTTGTCTCTCTATTCAAATATACATAGACATACCATGTGTGTGTGCATCCTTGCAAGGTGGAGTAGAACTTATGCACCCACATTGAATGTGGAAAATCCTCCTGACCCTCTGTCCAAAGTCTCTCACACTTCTGAACATGGTGCTGAACATGATATTTTCCATGAAATTCAAAGATTTGAGAGGGTGCATTACTTCTTTAAAATATGGCAGAGAGCACAATTCTCACTTCATGCCACTCCACAATATTTTCCCTATTTTTAATCCATTAACGCATTGTTGACCCAAAAAGAGTGTAAACCAGTATATTTCTTCTTTCTACCTAATCCTTCCACTAGGCTTCCATAGCACATAAAAACACCTCAGGATTTCCTTTTCCAGTGTACATGGGTACCTGGTTACTTCCCAAATGCCTAATAGAGTGCATCCTACTAATTCACATAACTGTACTCTTCATTTCATGGCCAACCATCTCATAAGTCCCATGCACCCAGTTATCACAAGCAACACTTGTTGTATCACTCATATATTGTGTATCATCCCACTAATGTAACACCTTGTCAAACTATTATATTCCTCTTTTGCATTGCAAGCGTTGACATGTGATTTTTAGGAAAAATGTATGTTTCGTGGATGTTGAAAAATCATGCTTGCCATGGATAAATAATTTATGCTCTTTGATTGTAGGGCTGATATGCTTTTTCTTGCAATAATCTATTTCACTTCCTATGAGTAAGTTGTAATCTAGTTAGAATGGTTGCAAACATATCCCTTGTAATTTGACCCATCCTTGGATCAATTTCATTGATCTATGGTATGTTTTAAATCTTCTTATCTAAACTGAATGAAAAACTTACATTCATTGATTAAGACACTTAATGGACTGAACTTGTGGTTGTTGCAAATTCTTTATTATCTTGAAGATCATTCCTGCATTTTGTTGTGTGCTGTGCTCGGATCTTCTTGATTGACCTTTTATAGTGTGCTTAATGGTGTTAAGGGAAAGGGAAACCTACTCTAGGGTTCTAGAGAAAGAGAGTGTATAATGTGTCCTTTATCTAATTAGGTCTATCCTAATGGGATTCGAGGCACATGTAAATTTTCCTAAGTCCTTCTACACCACTCTATGTGGGATGAAATCCTAACCTAAGTTGTAATACTAAGTTATCATGGAGGGGAGTAACCTAAGGGATCCTAAGTTATTTCTAACCTATTACCTATTATATTTGGTTAAGCTATGTCCTAACCTAAGGTGGCAATTTATTGTGTACTTTTAAGTTAACCTAAGATCTAACCTAAGAAAATTATATCTATCCTAAACTAAGGGGATATGAAAGCAAAACTATGGGTCGATTGGCAAGTGCTATTAGAGTAGGTATTTACCTTAGCTCATGTTCACCTAGGTGTTTTATTTACCTTTATTGTATTTATCCTCACCCACTTATGTGTGTGGATATTTCTTTTATCTTATTTAGATATTAGGAGATATTATCTAGTTGTTAGGTATAGTTCTTTCCTTGATCTATGGTATTGACTAGATCCTTGATGTCTAGTTCTCTCTTAAATCTATGGTCTTGACTAGTTCTTAGATGACTAGTTATTTCCTTGAGTTATGGCTTGATCTACGACGTTGATTGGTTCTTAGATTGTTATTCCTTGTCTATTTCTCAATGTATTGCATTGCGATCCATAATAATATTTGGTATCGCTGCTCATTAGTTTGCAAAGGTTTTATGTAAAGTTATTTTGGTGAATTGCTTTCATCTTATTGATCATGGTGTTTGATTAGCATATGTGTTCTTAGCTTGGTATGATCTGGTTATCATTTCTTTCATGGTATCAGAGCTGGAGATTGTTGTTGACATCCGTCAGTAAGTTTTATTTTGCAAATAAATTATTTGTGTATTCATATATTTGAGATTTGGTCGTATTTTGTTGTTTCTTGCATTTTTATGAAAAATATAGGCTTCCATTGGATCCATAAGGTGTGAAAACCCTAAGATCGACTGTAAACTCGACCAATTCTGGAGGCATTTATTTTTTGTGCTTTTTTAATTTTTAGACAGAAGTGCACAGGCGTGTCTCAGGATTTGAGCCATATGAGGGCTTAAAGCTTGTGATTCCTACTATTAGGTGCTTAACTTCAGCCCCCTTTAATTTTATTTGTGTGGTGAAGGCAACAACAATTTATTTTGTTTTAGTGGCAACTAAAATAAATAATAGAGCAAAATAGTAAAAAGCTTGTAACTTTTGATTGGTAACTCGGTTTTGAGTGTTGTTTTATGCAAAAGTGCTTGTTTTTTCATGCTATTTCCATTTAAGTTATTTATTTTTAGACTTGCAATATAATTATAAAGTGTCAAATATGGAGGAGTGTTGTAATCAATTGTGGACGCAATTTCGGCTGAGCCCGACATCCTAAATTTTTGGGAGTTGCAGTTTGTACCTATCATGGATTCTGAGAATGATATGATTTTCTCTGAAGTATGTGGACTTTAAGAGGATATTGTAAAATTTTTGGAAGAAAATAGATCACTCAAGAAGGGATATTCTCTTCTATAATCACTCATTCATGATAGGGATACAATAATACACTTCCTACAAAACAAACTTTCTAGCCTACAACATCACCATCATATTGTGGAAAACCATATCCATGCTTCTATTCCACTTGCATATGTTGCTCTTGTACCCACTGACATTGATATGCCAGTCTTTGAGCCTGAACCTACTTTTGATGCTTCTAAACCTATGAGCCTTATTACTGCATGCTCTTCCACATCTATGCCTATTACAGTACCACATGTTGTGTATCCTACTTCTCCTCAGCTGCATGGATTTTTTAAGAAGTATACCACTGCATTCAGTTCTCTCATGCTCTATTCTATGGGTCTCGCTAGTGAAGTCATTGGCAGACATTCACAGGGTATTATTTCCTCTATTACACATGTTAAGTGGAATTCTCATCATGACATTGGTTTTTGAGTAGATATTTCATTGGGATCACACATTGACAGAGATCCTTTTTTTGTTCACTCGACTCTTTCTAAGGATCATGAGAAAAATAGGAGTTTTGTACATTCATCTCAAGCTTGAGAAACCTGAGATTTCAGCTATTAGACATGATCAACCTGACACAATTCTGATGTTCTTTTACATGCACCCATTGTGTATTTCGCACCAAGTCATATGCATGCATCTTCTTCATCTAACCATGTTGATTTGGGGTGTATATCTGATCACTCGTGGCAGTGACATAGGAATTCGTTAAGAGGAATCTACAGGCATGGCTCCTACACCATTAGGCCTCTTGCTCCACTTTCTATACCTTATGCATTGTGATGCTTCTTGTTTTCAGAATTTTTAGTAAGTGTAGTGTTTCTCTCTTATTTTTTGAGAGATTTTGTATATGTATTTTTGACACTTTTGGCATGCTGACAGTATCTCTTATGGGGGATCTATTCTGGTGCATTCTAGTGTTAGTTTGTTAGTGTTTGAGTAGTTGTTTTGACAACTCATACAGATTTATAGCGTCACTCCACCCATTCAGCAGTATGGGAGGGTGTGGTGTTGATCCCACATCTTCAGGTTTTGCGTTCTTGCCTTGTTACCTTGGTTTTTCTTGGATCATGACACTCTGAAGTTTGTGTCCTTACCTTGTTGCTTTGGTTATTGTTCTTGGATCGTGGCACACCTATTTGAAGCAGTTGATCAAATTATGTTTGGTGTTTTTTTTGCACTTTTGACATCACTCTGTTGACAGTCTCCTTGTATGGAGCTATTCTGGTGGAGCCCAGTGTCAGTTGTTTTTTATTTTTGTGATCGAGCACTGGATTTACACCACAGTGCACACCAAACTTCTTCAGCATTGTACAATTTTTTTGAGTCGGGCTTCTTGGGATGCCTTGGAGTGGGTCTTTACTCTCTTTACTTTGTTGTTACTTGTTTTGGGTACATTGCGGTGTCCCTTTATTCCCAGTTATTGTACATGAGTACCTCATCTTAGGCCTAGTGGTCGCGACTCATACTGTGGACATGCCACTTCTATTTTGGCCCCTAGCTTCACTTGAAGGGGGGTGTTAGATTAAGTATTTACCTTAGCTCATGTTCACCTAGGTACTTTATATATCTTTATTGTATTTATCCTCACCCACTTATGTGTGTGGATATTCATATTATCTTATTTAGATATTAGGAGATATTATCTAGTTGTTAGGTATAGTTATTTCCTTGATTTATGGCTTGATCTCTGACCTTGACTGGTTCTTAGATTGTTATTCCTTCCTTATTTAAGCACGGTCCATTCTCAATGTATCGCATTGAGTTCCATAATAATATTTGATATTACTGCTCATTTTTTTACAAAGTTATTATGTAGAGTTATTCTCGTGAATTACTTTCATCTTATTGATCGTGGTGTTTGATTAGCATGTGTGTTCTTGGCTTGATATGATCTGGTTATCGTTCCTTTCAAGTGGGAGCTAAGTGGCGGTTCCTAAGCTTTTAATGAGATTTGATTTGGTGTTAAGGCATATAAGTATTGCCAGTTTGGTAGGGGCTAGTTAAATTTTAGAGGAACCTACATGGGAGCATCACTAAGTTTGGAAATGCATGTGGAAATTCAATTTGGTCTCACCAACTTTGGATGGTGGTGGCAAAGAGAGAGAAATGAGAATATGCAAATTAATATCATTAATTTGCCTAGGTTTTGGTGAAAAAACTATCTTGGAAGGCATACTGGCAGATTTTTTTGGGGTTGTTTTGTTTTGCATGTAACACAATTTTTTCTTTGCATGGAGCTATCTGGTTCTTTGAACCAGCTATTTGATCTACACTTAGTGGCTAGTTTTGAATTCTCTGATCTATTTTTAGTTTGAGGAATATATAAGAGGCATTTTGGAAAAAGATTATTGTTGTTTGATCTTGCTTGGAGAAGAAGGGGGGTTGGAAACTTAGCTAGAAGTCTTCTTTGAATTGGAAGTAGCACTATCAAGCATGATAGGCTCTACCGATTAAGATTTCTTGTTTTTTTCTAAATGATTCATTAAAATAACTCTGCTCATTGGAGATATATTTTTACATGATGTATATGGTTATTTACTTTCTTGTTCTCTTGAAATTTATGTGGGTTCCAAAATGTGAATCCTTTTCTACTAAATGGTAGTTTAATGGGAGCTTATCTCAGTACTAGTTCTTGGTGGTATTCAAACAAACTTGTTTTAGATGAGCTTCTGTAGCTTGTATTCAAGCTCTGGTGTTGTCTGAACGTGGCACACGTTGCCCTATGTTTCATTCTAAACTATCATTGAGAGCATTAGTTTCATTGCAGTTTGAAGTATAGTTCCTTGGCCATTCTAGAACTGGCATTGTTGTTTGATTGGTTCCAAATCTGTATCTTTGTTTAAGTTTTTGAAGTAGATCTAGGGAGTTGTAATAGAGCTCCATTGATGTTCTAAGCTCTGAAATTAGTTGAAGCTTCGTGCTTTATTATGATCCTTTTTATGGGGCCTATGTATTAATTTGGGACTGATGTTGGAGCTTAGTGAGATCTAAACTTCAGGTTTATCCTAAGTATTCAACACTGTACTTACATTTGGTTCTTATGATGAACTTGTAGTCGAGTTGTGAGTTTTTCTCTATACGATTACTCTGAGCTATGGTTTTTTCTTTTGTATGGAACTATTAACTCTACATTTGCATTGGATTTGATTGTGTTTACCTAAACCGGTAATAGAATCTTGTGGAAAACCGGAACTTATGTTTGAAGCTCGTATTCGTCTCTAAAAAAATATTCTATTATTGTGAAAATTTTAATTCTCTACCTATTTTACGCGCTAGGTTTTGTTGGTTTTTTAAGCTTAATCTCCTTTATGCTGATGGTAGCTTGAGATTTTAACCTAACTGGTAATCCTTCATGTCACTCCTTGGGTGCAAATGGTTTTATTACTTATGTCATTTGGACTGTGTAGCCTCCCTTGAACTCAATAGAATGAGATAAATTGAAAAAAAACCTCTCCCTCTCTACCCTGAGTGAATCTCATGCCATGTGGGAAGCTTAGTTGTTCAATTCTTAGGAATTAATGGATTGGAATTGTGATTTGTTTTAGGACAGTCCTATCAATTATAGAGGTTTATGAATGTATTCTTTATTTCCTTTTTGTCTTGATGATTGAACAAATACTTACCTGTCTTAAGCTTCTAAATGAAACTCGTGAGGCTTGTGGTGATTCTATTCAGTCAAGTGGAAGAAGATGGGGATAGTACTTGTCTTGAACAGATTGTTTAGTTCCTTACTCTCTTCAAATAATTCATCTGATTCATGGGTTTTGATTGGATGTTGAATTTAAACTAATTTTTATGTGTGTGTCATTTGAAGGGAATACGTAATCCCTGTTCTAAATGCTTGGGAAACTTCAGACCATGGGACCGTGAGTTTCATCAACCCTTGTCTATCTTGAACTGTTGCGATTTTCTATCCCGTGTTGGGTTCTTGAATGGATCTCTGGGTTTTTGACAGAGAAGTGAATAGGATCTCTTGGGGACAGTATGTTGTTTAGAAAAAAAACTGTGAATTTCGTTTTGAGATTGAATTTGGATTTGAGCTATTGTGAATGAAAATAGGCAAGTAGTTGTGAGTTTTGTAATGGATGATGGTAATGTGCATCCTTTGACTGTGTAATCTATTTGAGTTCTCTTTTGGGAATTAGCTATAGAAATTACTAAGTTTGTACTTAATAAAGGATTTCATTTCATAGTATAAATGAAATGAAATAAGGATTGGGTCCATTTTTGGTTTGAGATCCTTTTTATGTTTGACTATTATAAGTTCATTGATGGAACTTCTCGTTATTTAATTCTCTTCTAAGATGGAAAATTTTTTAGTGGATTGGTTAAGAGATTTAATTGAAAAGTATAGCTTGGATTTGTGGGCAGTTTGAGTTCAAACCTTTACATTATATCTACTAGAAGATAGAATTTAGTAAGGCTTTCCTTTGGACTAATTTTAAATCTACTTGGATTGAATTGGGATTCTTGTTTGTTGTTGCCTCTTTATTTATGGACTCCTTATTTTTGATCATCTTTGGACTGAGGCAGTGATGTGTGTTGTAAACCTGATTCTTTCCTTTAGAGAAATTGTGACTAATAAATAGATATGTATTGATCTCTCTTCCTTGGTTTATATGGAAAGATGAAGCATACTAAAATGAGTTATGTTGTAACTAACTTCTTTTGCTGCTTGGAAAAGATAAATGTGTATTTCTCTTCTTATGGGTTTATGAAATAATTGAATGACAAGACTTGTTGACTATTTAAAGTAATTGATAGGATCAATTAAGTCTTGTGATATAATTATGATGTTGCAGATTATATTATGCTCATTTCTTAAAAAGTAAATTCAGATTTTCTTAATTGTACTTCTTTCTAGATGTTATTACTTATGATTATTTGTATGTTGTATATTAATTGTTTCATTAAAGCAGAGTTGTTTAATGAAACAATTAGTGGAATGCACTTTACTTTAATGCTTAGTTGCTTATCATGCTCAGTTCATTGAACTGAACCGTGCTAGCAGTTTTGCAGTTGGACATTGTAAGTGATAAAAGAAGACAGGAACTTTCATGATGCATTGGCTTATTTAATTTTGTCTCTTGTGTAAAGAGTTTTGATTCATTCTTGAGTTGTGTTGAAAAATAAAAGTTGTATTCTTTTGGGATAAGAGGTTGTTGTTATACAGTATGCCTGAAATGCATAGTCTTGTAAATGTATAACTTTATAATGATGAATTGAATGTTGGAGATTTACTTGTATTGGTTGTGTAAATTATCTTGTATTTATGAAGAAAATGGAAATCCTATCTTGATGATATTCTTCATATCTGTTATATGCTTAATTCGGATAAATTTGATAAGATGGATAAAGGGAATTAGTTCAATTCCCTTACTAAGATGCAAATTGTTAAGTTGCATAATATAACAATTTTATCTAAACAATTCTAACGTATAGTAATGGAATGTGTAATGAATATGCAATTAAAACTATAGAAATTGTGAAAGATAAAAAGGGTATGATAAACCCTAACACTTAATCATGTAGAGGAAGACTCTTCCTCACTCAAAGGAATGTAATCTAAAGAATGGTGATATGATCATTAATCATTAGACTTCATTTCCTATAAAGTCTACTCTAGTTGAACCTAGGTGGTGCTACACCTTCTTTGATATTAAGTTTACATTATAATGGAACTTATGATGTTGATGTCCTGTTTATTGATATCTGTTTATTAATCCTAGTAAAATGAACTAAAAAGCAATCATAAGTTAAGGAAGTTATTTAATGAATAAATGAATAATCAAATATAGAAAAGAAATTATGGAGTGTTGGATTAGGATTAGCAGGGTTCTGTAATCATGTAATAATCCAAATTAATAATGTATTAATAACCTCCTTGGGTATGTACATCTTGATGAGGTAGTTTCTATAGGATGTTGGCACACACCAACTGCAGGAATGTACCTTTGAAGAAGACTAAGGGTCTTCTCAAGGATACAATGTTGCAGTTGACATGTGGTAACACCCTTCTGCATTTCTCATCTAGATCTACACACAAAATAAGGACTTGAACTTAGTTTCTCTCTAGGTCAAGTTAGTAGCATGATTAGGATAGGTAGTAGCTTTCAATGACTTAGGGTACCTTGACACATTTGGTTGACTTAGGTCAACCGAGTATGCCCATATACCCTAATTCATCATGAGTGTCTTCCTATAATAAATTATGTTTCTAACTAGGGTTAGGGTCAAAACCTTGGGCAAGTGGACTGATAAAAGTCAGTAAAGACCATTCTAGATAACAGAAGAGTGAGGTGAAGGACATATTCTCAATGATGAGTATGTCATCTAGGAATAGTAACATGAACAATATGTTGTAAATATTTGGCCAAAGTATCGCAATCTACTGGTTGTGTTGTCCTACGTCACCTAGTTTTAAAAACGTGATGTTAGATGAATATTGGTAACAAATATTCAGATAAGTTCTTTAAACAGATCACTTAGTACCCAGAATAGGGTAGGAAAACCATGTATATGTAGTATACATAAAGTATTCAATACTTTAAGTCAAACATGAGAGATTGGTTAGTAACCGAGTCATGAAATGAGATATCAGTAATTTACCGAGTCATTTATAGCTGCATATGGTTATCTGTTATGAGATTGATTGGCATGGAATGTGTGTTCTAAATGATGTTTTATTTAGAACAGAGAACATTGTGTAAAAAAAATTCCCTTGTTTCTAAAGTCTTAAAATGGGAATGTTACAAATTTTGTCACGTGGGTGTCAAAAAGACTCCCCATAGGGGGTTGGGAACATTTTTCAAGGTCTAATGTCACTCACCTTAGGGAAATAAGGGAAATCAGTTTCCACGGTGGTCCTGGAACTGACATGTGGCACTTGATTTGACGACAGGGATTGAATGCTCCAAAAATGCACCTGGGGGCTGAAAGTTGGTCACATGGATATCCAAAAGGATCTCCATAGGGGTCTGTGTGCATTTTTCAAGGTCTTATGTCCTTCACCTTAGGGACATAATCGACATCAGTTTTCACAGTGGTCCTGGAGCTGACATGTGGTGCTTGATCTGACGACAGGTAATGGTTTCTCTAAAAATGCACCTAGGGGTTGAACTGTCAAGTTTGGAGGTTACATGAGGGTATAAGAGGTCACATGGGGGATGGGAACATTTTTCAATGGTTTTTTACTTGACATCGGGGACGTTGGGGACATAAAATCCTGTTAGGCTCCTAGTGTTGACACGTGTCCCCCTAAAAAATGACTAAGTCTTGAACATCCTTTGAGAGGGTAACTTAAAACAATGATAACTTGAGCTCCTAGTGGAATTTATTGGTAAAATTTTATATGATCCTGAATATAAATTGAATTTTGGATCTAATGGTGGGGGTTTCATGTCTTGATTTATCAATATGATCCCTAAAAATAGGATTTTTGATTTGAGACTCTACTTATACCTGAGAAAAACTACCTGCCAATTCTATATGCCAAGGTGTTGTGAAAAATATTATTTCACCATCATGTATTTATTGGAATTATATTTTTATTGATGTTTTTTTAGTTCTAAATCTATCCAGAGCTCCCGAAATATTCTTCTAAATCCTAGCAGTTGTTTTAGGCCTATGAACTGCCTAGGCTTGTGCACCATGTTTTCACTCAGACTGCCCCAAGTATTTCAAAACTTACTCAAACCTTCCAAAATTATTTCCATGATGTTCCAAGGTCTTCAATTCACCTCAATGTTGAATTTTTCCTTCTTTTCTACTCTAATGGAGTTGATCCAGGCTTGGGACGGCCAATGATATCCATTCCCAAAATTGCTTGTAGATAACATCTTTTTAGATCTCCCTAAATCACCTAGGGGGAATGAATAGAATTTCCTAAATCATCTAGGGGAAAAATTTGACATCAAATAGGGGGTGATTAGACTGAAAAAATTAGACTTGGGGTTCCTGGGAATGATAAAACATAAATTTTTGGCACGTGGGTATAATTGACTACCTGCTTGGAAATTGTCTTCATTATCCCTATTGCTACATTTACATGACAACACTCATTTAAGTCACTCAACATATTTTTAATTGTTTGCAACATTGGTATGGTGCACACCCATATCAATCGCTTCATGAATTTGATTAATAAACCTACAATTCTCTATGTCATGAGTGTGTGATTTACAAATCTTATTCCAACTAGACAAGTTCTTCCCGATGGTGCACTGCAATAAAGGGCACCTGCTTAAATCATGGTCTAAATGGTAGATTTTGTAGTCTAGCAAGATGGCATGCACCAATATATGAGGGTAAATATCCATGGTATGACCCTATACTTCACAATTTATACACCACAACCCACTACTTTCCCAAATGGGTGAGTTCCATATGCTCTGGCTCCACGTCTTCTACACAAGCTCCAAATCCTTCATGATCCATCTCTCTTCACAAAACCATTATTTCTAAAATTTCATGTTACTTCTCCAAATCCATCTCACGTGAATAATTGAAATTAATCCATCTTTCTTATATCTACATTTCTATCGCTAGGTCTTCCATATTTCCCCACACCTGCTGTTACTCCCATGCATTATGGGTTTTACCTAGCCATAGGTTTCTCTTCAAAATAAAATGTTACCATCAAGATTTTAATCACTAATGGGATATCGCACATAAAATATCCTCTAGGAACATGCAGGAACTATAACTTAGTTACCTCTAGACAAGAATAAGTAGACACAATGTACTCCAATATATAACTATTAAAGACACTACTCCACTAGTGATCTATAGCGTGTGTCTGAGGAAAATCAGCATCATGCAAATTCTAGTAATCTTCCTACTTCCAAACCAGGGTTCTATACTTCCTATTCCTCTTTAATGCATATCCTAATAGCCACTCATAAAACTCTATAAGAAAAAATGAAAAGAACATCTCATAAATTTCATGATAGATATTCTATTCAACCCATGCACGTGCATTAAACTCGGGTCCATTATTTTATCTCTATGTAAACTCATCCTCCAAACTCTCTACCCATCTTTCAATAGTGTCCAAATTGATCTGTTATGTTTCCATCATGCATCATCCTTGCAATGTCTTCAAAAAGAGGTCTTGAAAAATGAAACCAAAATATAGTCTTATTTTACCCACCAAATTCCCAAGGTGCGCTAGTACATCACCCAAGTAGAACCTGAGCACTCACCCAAAGCATGCAAGGGTAATAGGTTCATTATTTTATCTCTATGTAAACTCATCCTCCAAACTCTCTACCCAAATTTAAACAGTTTCCAAATTGATCCGTTATGTTTCCATCATGCATCATCCTTGTAATGTCTTCAAAAAGAGGTCCTGAAAAATGAAACCAAAATGTAGTCTTATTTTACCCACCAAATTCCCCAGGCGCACTAGTACATCACCCAAGTATAACCTAAGAACTCACCCAAATCACGCAAGGGTACTAGGTCCCTCTTTTATGTGAGCTCTACCAAGGAGTTGACATGATGGGAAGATATATATTCCATATTTATAACAAGCATTCAAGTATATTACAGAATATAAACCAGATCTAGATCTTAACCATTAAGTATGAATAGTCAAACAAGAACTAAGATTAACTTTACCATGTGATAAAAATTCAAAGATGTGTCTATAAATAATATCCAGCCACAACAATCCATTATATTAAGTACTGGAAAACACAAAAACTATTTACATACATATAAGTGTCACCATGTGTCATGTACGCACATATTCTAGCAACATAACTCTATTACAAAAGTTTTGATACTAACCTATGAAGATCATACATATAAATAGGGGCGGGGAATTTCCCTTCACTTCCCATGCATCCTCAAAATAGGTTGCATGCTAAGAATAGCCATGCATCGCTACAAGATAACTACAATGGCATGTAAGCTTTCCTAATTATAGATCTTCTACAGTTAACTCCTATATTAGATCCTATTATTATCTTAAAACTATGCACGTCGTTTCATTTTCGTTGTATCCCAAAATAAACCTTTTTGACCAGAAAGTCTTCATGTTCTAACCTTATCTTCAAAACCTTGCTTGGTCGACACTACAAGTCCATATTTAGATCTGTATCCAAAACTAGATAAGTGTTGAATCCTCTACATATGTAATCTTTTCTTGTTTGACTTTAGCGTGCAAAATTTTTTATCCTCAGATGCACTTCCTCATGTACCTTTCTCCCATGTGCTACCTTCTCCTTAGTACTTATTCATTTTCTCTACTCAACAGTAATTCAAGAAATTAAGTCCTTCTTTCCATTGTTCTTGTTTGTCCTCTCATTATATCTCTTGGCTTAATCATTCAATATTTGGATTTTTGGTTAATTTTTCATTATTGAAAGCTTTTAATCTATCTATCTATGTTTCTTACCTTCCTCAAATGATATACCAATCATCTCAAAGAATGTAACTTGATTAAAACAATTTTTTTACCACAATTCCCTCAAATATGTCCTATTTTCCTTAAGACAAGAATTTTTTCTATAATCATGTATGAAGAAACATATAGTACTCACTCCACTCTCTCTACTGCATCATTTACCTCTCATCACATTCACAATGTTAAAAAGTTTCATCATGTTTTAATCCTTACCTTCCTCTTATATAACTACTTTCCTTCCTAGAGGCTTACTTGCTCCAACTAGGCATGCACACCTCCCAAGGCCTTAAAATAAATCTAAGGGTAACATTAGTTTTCATTTTACTATTTAAACATGCTCTTAAAATTTCAAGACGTGAATCAATCTCCAACTCCTGATACTTGACTTTTTGCAATATTGACAACAAACCCTCACTAGGTCTGCCTAAACACATTGTCATGCATATCTTTTATGTTTTATGTCCTCAAGGACTAAACTATGCTTTTCTGGGTGCCCATTAAGGTCTTCTAGGTATTGTAGAATTTTCAAAAATTCAATTCATAATTTATAACATAGTTCCTTCACAAAACATCTTCCAAAACTAGGACTTCTCACACTGTGCATACAATCTTCTCATAACTAGTAAGTAAATGCTTTGATTCAACTAATGAAAGTTAAAAATTCCTTTTCGATTAGTTTAATGACATTCTAAAGATAATTTATTCTAATTTCTAGAGAGAAATTCTGAGCGTAAGGTTTTTTGCCACTCAATTTCTTAAGAAACCCTAAGTGTGCAACCTACAAGCTCAGAAGCCTAATTTTGCAATAAATTTTATTGTACTTAAATTCAAGGCACAATATTTTTCACCAAGAACTATTTTTAAGTTCTAAGAAAAAAAAATTGTACTATTGTGGTTGGGAAATCACATGAAATTGCATTTTCATCCAATATTCCTATTATCCTTCCTGAATGAGTACATAGTTACAATTATCAAATGAATATTTCTACTATCAGAAAACAAAGTAGTCTTTTCTTATTAAGGGATAGGCTCCTTCAAAATGTATTTTACAAAACAAAATCATTGATCAAATTTTCACTAAACTAAAACAATTTATCTCATAATATGTTTAGAGGAAGTTCGCAGTCTTACCTTCTTGGAGTTTGGCAATCATGCATTTGAAGGTCCTACACATGCAACTCTAAAACTTCACTGATATCTTGTCTTATCAATAAAATAATATTTAAAAACTTATTACATGGAGTATTCACTCTAAAAATTCACAAATATAACCATAATTATGAGCATTCCTTCACAAAATCTATCATACCAGACTATTATTCACTTATAGAGATGACTTCATCCATACTACATCTCTTTACACATTACATGACAATAGGAAAATATGAAATAATATTTGCATTCAAATAAGGAATTATTTCATATACTTAATCCATATTTTGGTACACTATGCTATCAAAAATCAAGTCTTTTATTCCTACAAGAATAGAGTAATCTTTACAAAAACCCTATTTTCATTATAAAAAATCTAATTCTTGAGTTCCACACTCCTTCCCTTGAGAGGAAATCTTCCTCTCCTTCCTTTGTACCTCCTCTTGGAGGATAACCAACTCTTATGATTCGAACTCATCACCTTTTATTGCTTCCCATCACCATTTTTGACCTAACTAACTCACCTCCATATACCTTTCTTTTTACATAAAGAAGTTCATTACAATAATTTTCTCCTTTTCATGCATTAGGAGTCTTTATTAACATGACTAAAATCATTTCACTCCCTCTCAATATCTATGACTACAAAACCTTTCATAATCAAGTCCATAATGGCTTAAAGTATCTCACAATTTCAAAATACTACTTTTCAAGGGTAAGTTCAACATTTGAATTTTTTAATTTTGGACAACATAACATGGACTTCTAATGACCATTAATGACTTATATGACCTTATAAGACACCTTGCACACCAAAATTTCTTTGAAAACTCAAAATTTGTCCCAAAGAGATATTCTCCTACATCACATAGGATCTTATAACCTATAAAATGTATAACCAATTGTATATCATGTATATATGATCATGGAGAGTGATTAAGGGGGGTTGGGTAGATATAGTTGACCCTTATAATTGCACATGGTTAATTTATGTTGTCAAGATGGATTATAGAGTATTAATAATGTTTTTTTACTTAGTATTGAGCTAAGTACTAATGTTATTCAATACAAAATAAAAATAATTAACGGATTTGTAAATATTAATATGTTAGATTTTGTTTGTTGCGTGTTGAAAATAATTGAAGCTATAAAAAGGTTGTTAAGATTTTTGTAAAAGAAAAAAAATCCCTTAGTTTATTGAATCATAACATGGGTGTTACACTTTAAGGGATGTTCCTAAGGATAGTGTGTGGGAGTGGAGTTGAATGTGATATGTACCTAAGGCACTATTATAATTGGTCAGCAAGTAGTTTAAGGTTTTTCTATTTGTTTGAAAATGAGGCTTATATACTAGCCCCATAGAATATGTGGCTTCAATCCACTATGAAAATGGATTAGGATCTAATAAAATCATGTGGAGTTGGGGGAATACAAGGTTATTATATTCAAGTTTACATAGGTTAATGGTCTGATAAGTGGGTATTGGGTTTAGGTTAGGAGTAAAACTTGAGAGGTTATTTTTAATGGGAAATTGGAAGTGTAAATTTGATTTTACAGGTGGTGGTTCTTTTTATCATTGGTTGTTGATTGAGTGATTGCAAAAAGTGAAAATAAAAATGTTCCTTATCTATATATAGAGATACTCAAACATGTGACAATTTTTGATACGTTCTCCTTAAGGGTTTCGGTTAAACTATGATACCATCTAGTAGAAATAATCATGAAACTAATCAAAAGTAACAATCATGAAACTGATTAGTAGCATGCATAGTGGAACTTTCCAATAGCATTGTGTTTTTTTCTAGCTAGTAGCATTAAGGATGGTACCATTTGGTAGAATTTTTGATGCTATAGGCCAAAAACATCAAGAATGTTGACATTCGACTGCACCAAAAAAACTATTGGATGGTAACATCAAGTATGATGTTGATGTTAGGAATTAATAGAATCTAATGCAGAATAATTCCTCAGAATCACAATAATAAGAAGTATGAATAGAATTACAGAAATGAAAAATACACAACATGGAGACAATATTTAATGTGGTTCACCCAATGTGGGCTACATCCACCAAGAACACTTGCTCATATTTTACTACAAGCCAACAATCTTCACAGTTACAATAATCAATCTTGTTTGGAGCTACACTCAACAAACCCTCCTGAATTCACACTTGAATTCACACACACTATTCACCTTCACAAAACACACTCATATAAATCCTATTATATGTCCATCTATTTATAAGTACATCAGTAGGTAGCCAAAGAGGTGGTTTTACAAAACAATGGGTACCGAAAAAACCATGGGCCCAAAAATAGCCCATAACGGTTACCCATTACCCATGGGTTAATAAACCACCCATGAAAATTTGCTTCGGGGGCTTCATCTCTAAGCCCCCATCAGGGGAGGGGGGGCTTCACCCCCCTGAACCACCTTGACCCGCTCACCGGTGAGCACAACAACCGTAAAAATATCTGAGTGTAACACATGGAAGGTGTACCAAACTCTAACATGAAAATAAGCTCCATAAACATAACAATCTCCCACTTAGAGACTGATTTCCACTAAGAAAGATTCTCAACCCTTCACTGTCATCCACGAAGGCAAACCAAATTTGAACATACCTTTAGTTTATCTCTTGTGACCACCTTGGTCATCATGTCTGCAGGATTCTGACTGGTATGAATCTTCTCCAACTTCAACTTATCTTCCTCCAAAGCTATCCTGATGAAGTGATATCTCAACTGTATATGCTTCATCCTAGAGTGGAAAGTAGAGTTCTTAGCTAGGTGTATAGACACTCTGACTATCACTATGCATCTTACATTCCTCCTTCTTATGCCCTAACTCCTCAAGCAATTGTTGTAACCAAATCATCTCTTTGCTTGCCTCTGTGGTAGCAACATACTCAGCCTTCGTGGTTGACAAAGCAACCAGCTTCTATAGTCATGAAATCCAGATCACTGATGTCCCACCTATAGTGTAAATATAACCTGTCGTGATCCTCCTACTATCAACATCTCCAGCCATGTTTGAATCTACATAACCACGTAAAGTGGTGTCTGATCCACTGTAGCACAAAACTGTCCCCATGGTCCCTCTCAAATACTAAAGGATCCACTTTACTGGTTGTCAATGCTCTTTACCTGGATCACTCATAAATCTACTCACAAATCCCACTGCACGGGTAATATCAGGCCTAGTGCACACCATAGCATACATCAAACTACCAACTACTGATGAATAAGGTACCTTGGACATCTGGTTTCTTTCCTGCTCTGTCTTGGGACACTACTCCTTTGATAACTTAAAATGGCTTGCCAAAGGAGTCCCAACCATTTTAACATCCTGCATGTTAAACCTATCCAATACCTTCTTAATGTACTCTTCCTGAGATAAAGTTAGCTTATTTTCCTTCCTATCTCGAGTTATCTCATACCAAGGATTTGTCTGGATGACCCCAAATCCTTCATATCAAAGGATTCACTTAGGTGTTGCTTGAGTACTTTTATTTCCTACATGTTTTTTACCTATAACCAACATGTCATCAACATACAAACATAGGATAATATAACTTCCATCCTCAAATTTCTTTGTATACACACAATGGTCAGAATGACATCTAATATAACCTTGCTCCATCAGGAAGCTATCAAACTTCTTATACCATTGACGTGGAGCTTGTTTCAGACCATACAAGCTCTTCTTCAATTTACACACCATCTCCTCTTTACCTTTGACTTCGTATCCTTCTGGCTACTGCATATATAGCTCCTCCTCCAAATCACCATGGAGAAATGCATTCTTTACATCTAACTGCTCTAAGTGCAAGTCTTCTGCTACCACTATTCCAAGAACAGTTCTGATAGAAGTCATTTTTACTATAGGAGAAAAAATATCATCAAAATCTATACCTTGTTTCTGTGCAAACCCCTTGACCACCAACCGGGCCTTATATCTTTTCTTTCCTCCTTCTTCGTCTTTAACTCTTTACACCCACTTGTTCTGCAATGCTCTTTTACCTTATAGTAACTTCACCAAATCCCAAGTCTGGTTCTCCATGAGAGACTTATGCTCCTCATCCATGGCTTGCTCCCACTTCTTACTGGCATCTACCTACATTTCTTCATCAAATCTCTCTAGCTCTCCACTATCAGTGAGTAATAAATAATAAAGAGAAGGAGAAAATTGTTCAGGTTCTTTTCTTACCCTAGAAGACCTCCTTATTGAAGGAGTTTGGGGTTCATGTTGAGTAGGTTCCTGAACTGATTCATGGGTCACTTTCCCATCTGGAAGATCCTCTACCACTGCATATTCTTTCTTGGATTCTTCCTTGTTTTCTTGCAACTATTTCTTATACATGAATTTATAATTAAAGACCACATCCCTAGACTAATGATTTTCTTGTCCTTAATACTCCAACATTTAAATCCAAATTTATCACCACCATAACCAATAAAAGTGCATTTTTCTTATTTAGCCTCTTGGTCATATCATCCTTGTCAATATGAACAAACACCTCACATCCAAAAACTCTAAGAAATGAGTAAACGACTTTCTTACCGTACCAAGCCTCATCAGGTATGCCTCCATCCAAGGCACTTGAGGGTCCTCTGTTTATCAAGTACATAGTTGTGCTCACCGCTTCTGCCCAAAAATAAAGAGGCAGTCCTACATGTATCCTCATGCTCCTAGCACATTCCATTATTTTTTTGTTCATCCTTTCTGACACCCCATTCTACTATGGGGTTCCTGGAATCGTCTTTTTCCTACGGATTCCATTCTTAGAACAATAATCATCAAATTCATTGCTTCAATACTCCCCTCCATTATCTAACCTGAGACATTTTAACTTAAGGCCTATTTCATTCTCTACCAAGGCTTTCCATTTAACAAAAGTATCAAATACATCAGATTTGTTTCTAATATAATAAACCCAAACTTTCCTTATTGCATCATCAATAAAAGTAACATAATAACTTGAACCCCCAAGAGATGATACCTGAGCCAGCCCCCACATATCAGAATGTACCAGCTCTAACTTACTCTCTTTCTTCGTAGGTCTAACCTTGAGAAACCTTACTCACTTCGGTTTCCCATATATGCAGTTCTCACAGAAATCCAAACTTTTTTCTGTATATCCAGGAAAATTCTTCTTTATGATGTCCATGCCCTTATGGCTCATATGACCGAGCCTATAGTGCCATAATGTTGTATCTACATCTGAAGCCACAAGATTACAATCATTAGTACTATTAGTGGTTAAATACAAGGTTCCAACCTTCTTACCTCTTGCCACCACAAGAGCACCCTTGGTAACCTTCCAAGAGTCAAATGTAAATATCAAAGTACAACCAGCACTTCCCAATTGCCCCACCGATATCAAATTTCTCCTTAATGTAGGCACATGTCTAACATCCTTCAATAGCCATGTATTCCCATTATGCATCTTAACCTGAATAGAACCTTTTCCAACTATACTGAAAGGCTCATCATCACCAAGAAAAACATTCCCAAAATCCCCCTGAACATAATAAAAAAAATAACACCTATGTGGAGTAGCATGAAAAGAAGCCCCTGAATCTAAAACCCAAGATTCAGTAATATTATGCAAAGAAAGAATCAAAGCATCCTGACATACATTACCTGATGCCAAATTTGCCTCCTTATTTTCTTCCTATTGTTTCTTCTTGTCTTGAAGCTCCCAATAGTCCTTCTTTGCATGCCCAGACTTTCCACAGTGCCAACATACTATCTTGCTTTTGGATTTTGACCTTGCTTGATCTTTCAATTTTCCATGGTTTCCCCTATTCTTCTGTCTCCCTCTACTTTCCACTATCAAAGAATTCCCTGAAGTAGAAGATTCCCCAGAGCTTTTTCTTCACATTTCCTTGCTTAGAATCACCCCTACAACATCCTCAAACTTCAACTTTGAGTTAGCAGGAACCGAGTTGCTTACCACCATTACCAGGCTATTCCAACTTTCAGGTAAAGAGCACAGAATTAATAAATCCCTAAATTCTTCATCAAATTCTATTATAACCAAAGCTAGCATACTCACATCCTTATTGAAATCATTTAAATGATCGGTTACTGAACTATTCTCAAACATCTTCATATTAAACAACTTTTTCATTAAAAATATCTTATTAAAGGTAGAGGGTTTTGCATACATCTTCCCTAATGCATCCATTAGATCTTTTGTATTATTTTCCTTTGAAACATTAAATAATACCAAAGATGCAAGACACAACTGGATTGTCCCAAGTGCCTTCCTATCTAGAAAATCCCATTCCACATCTGTCATGCTCGAGGGTTTTTTCACCTTCTCAAATAGTGGAGTATAAATATCCTTCTGATAAAGGTAATCTTCCATCTGCATCTTCCAAAGACTGAAATTCTACCCGTTAAATTTATCAACCCTATATCTTCTAGCATCTGCCATAGCTCCCACTCAAGCTAAAAATTTTCCCTATGATTCAACGCTTTGGCAAACCAAAAACCAGGCTCTGATACCAATTGTTAGGAATTAATATTATCTAATGCGCAAGAATTCCTCATAATCACAATAATAAGAAGTATGAATAGAATTACATAAATGAAAAATGCACAACACGAATACAATATTTAATGGTGTTCACCCAATGTGGGCTACATCCACCAAGAACACTTGCTCAGATTTTATTGCAAGCCAACAGTCTTCACAGTTACAATAATCAGATCTTGTTTGGAGTTGTGCTCAACAAACCCTCCCGAATTCACACACACTATTCACCTTCACAAAACACACTCATGTAAATCCTATTGTACGTCCATTTATTTATAAGTACATTAGTAGGTAGCTGAAGAGGTGGTTTTACAAAACAATGGGTACCGAAAAACCATGGGCCCAAAACAGCCCATAACGGTTACCCATTACCCATGGGTTAATAAACCACCCATGAAAATTTTCTTCGGGGGCTTCACTTCCCCGAACTTCCTTGACCCACTCACTAGCAAGTGAGACCACTGTAAAAATATCCAAGTGTAACATATGGAAGGTGTACCAAACTCTAACATGAAAACAGGCTTCACAAACATAACAGTCGATCATTGGCTAAGTGCATGAAATTGGTGGGCCAAAAAAGTGGACAAAAAATTGATTTTAAGAAAAACATGTACATGGTTTGTAAAAGTGCATTCACACTTTAGAAATCTAGGTTTGGTAATTGAATTAACAAAAGAACATACTTGTTATAGTGTGTACATCTTTCTTGGTGTAGAAGTAATATATGTGTTTATGAGAGATTTGTATTTACAAAAATAAACATTTAAGTTTTTCATTTATTATTATTTAGATTTTTACTCTTTATATTTTAGTTTTTCATTTATTATTATTTATATTTTATTATTTTTTATACTCTAAATTTATTCTAGTAAATATAAGAAATTAGGGTTATTTTTCACCTATTGGAATTGGTCTCATAGGTCCTTGAGTCACAATTTATGAGATAGTTTTTAATAATCTAATTTGGTTCATTACATAAGTATTCTTTAGGATTTCAACATTCAACCTAAAGATTTTAGGGTTTAAATTCTACAATCGATGTCTATTTTGGGAAATAATATAGTCATTTTTTAGGTTTTGGGGCCTTTTGGATTGTTTAATGACATTTGTAGGAGTGTTAGATGTGTCAAAATTATAATTTACAAACCTCACAACTCCCAAAGGTAGTGACAATTGATCGAATATATGGACTCATGAATTTTTCCATGAGCATGGAGTTGAATCCCTAATTTTGTCTTAGAATATGGTAGAATCATACTATGGATGAGTACCTACTTTACAAGCTTAGGGCATGCATATTTAAGAGGACCACTCGAGTGATCCTCACAATCAACAATGCAAGGGAGTGACCTTGGTTCCCATGTTGGCATGTATATAATCCTTTGAGCCTTATAATATAGATTAGCAATAGTAAGGTTTGGGAAAGAAGATGATCTATCTAAGGACCCCATAATATCTTCATTTTTTCAATAGAAGAATAAGAGGTAACTTGAAGATTGGAAGCTAAAAGAGTGCATCACATCAATATCTTTATAACACTCAACAAAAATTAGGGTAGGAGTAGGTGAAAATGTGTAAAATATTCCACACATTCATTTACTTTCCATGGAGAAAGAAACTCAGGACTTTCATCAAGATTTATGCTAAGAAAATTAGTTGCATTCTCACCTTAGTGTAGGAGTAGAAAGGTTGATTCAAGTGCCACATACTTCATAAACAATCAAATCTACATCAACATTAAGAGAAATGCTTTTCAGATATCCTTTTGTGTTGTTGCCAAGACACCATTGAAATAAATTCATATATGGCCAAGACACCATTGAAATAATTTTGTGCATTGCAAAAATAGAATTTGGTGAAAGTGGTAAGAGGGAGATAGTAAATGAGAGTGTACTATAAAATTATCATCATCAGTTTCAAGAAGAGTAAAATCCAAGCCTCATGGGAACTTTCCCTTTAGAAGAAAATAAGAAAAACTCGATTATGAATAGGAAAATAGGATATTGGACCTATGATCATGAATACTCCCACACTAATAGTGATTTCACTCAATCTAGTGACTACACACTAATCTAATGATTTTTATGATGGTCTACTTGTATACTCCCAACTAATAGTGATTTCACTCAATTCAACCTAAATAGAGTCTTGCACATGACTGTACAGGATGTCAAAGATATCCTATAAGGATAATTTTACACACATAAAAACTTTAGTTTCTTTGTTCCTCTCTACTAAAGGTTTAAAAACCATTCTCATCATAAAAATCCCTTTCTACATGGGAACACCAAAACTTCTCACAATACATTTCTAGGACTAAGCCTTATGGTAGAAAAGAGATTCATAACAGGGTTTTATCAAAAAATTAGAGTCTTGGAGTATTCTAAATTAATGTATACATGTTTCAAACCTTCCTAAACATCATCCACACATTGTCTCGAGGAGAGAGGTAGTTTACCCTATTTGATTCATATAAACTGAATTACAATGATGTGATGGGATTTAGGAATTAGTTGGTCTTAATAAAATCATGCACATTAAATCAAATATCATTGCATGATGTGTTTTTGGGTTTTATGGAATCTAACTACATCATTATCTGAAGTAAATCAAATTTGATTTGTATAATATTACACAAGTAACCATGATCATAGAGTAAAATTAAGATGGAGAGGAAAACATAAGACAAGGAGATAGAAGAATTGTAGTTTCTTGCTTGTAGTAAGACAATGGGAGCTATCAACCAAGAAAATATAACCCTTTGGAATGGAGAATCCATTCCAATTTATAGATCTCTCACAATAAGACTCTTCATCTACCCCCCACATGACCTTTCAAAATTCCTATCACTTGTGACTATTCACATTCCACTAGGAGTGAAAAATAAGCCCCTTTCTTATTAATGGAAAGGAAACTTTTACAATGCAAATATTACATAGTCACTTAAGTGAATAGGATGAAATAGTCATAAAGTACATTTACAATGGAGAATTAGAAAGTGGAGAGAGAAAAGAAGAGAGAGAATGGAGAAAGAATGAAGAGAGAGAAGAGAAGCTCCAAGCTCAAATGAAAAAGGATGAAGAAGATTAGATCATGAAGAAGATCTACTCCTATGATGAATGTGAAATGTTCCAATGCAGTGATGAAATACTGATCCTTGACCTCTTCTGCACTATGAGAAGCCTCCTAGAATGATGAATTTTTATAACCCTGTAAGGTACACTGAGAGAAGAAGTGAGAAGAACTTGATGAATGGACCACTAAGATCAATGAAGAATTACCTCTTTCACTTGAACCAATCCTTCCAATCCATGAAACACTTATGCCTTTCTGATACCCTCTTACATTTGATGAGAACTTGAAAAAATTTCCCTTACAATGCAACCATGATGATCCTTCCACCTGGGAAACACAATGACTAATGAAATGTGAGACCAAAAACCTTTCGACCCTGATATGGGTGAAGGTAGGAGATTGAATGAAGAATGATTCCATATTTTTATTAACCCATCCAATGAGATGAGAAACAAAGTGAGACCAAAATTCACTTTGAGACCAAAATTGGGAACCGAGAGGGCTTCCCTTCCACCTAAGTCACAATTCAACTGCCAATCCTTTGTAAACATGAATTTTTCCTTACCATTCCTATGAGAAAATATCTAGAGAGATGGTTACTACATAGTGATAGGTGGATATTTGTAAATTTTGAGAAGTTACCTCTGGAATGGGGACTTTCATAAATAGACTTGTTGTTTACTAGGGGTGAGGATCTCATGAGGATGGGGCCAAATTTCATGAGTTGAAAACACCTTCCTAACACCCCAGGTTGTGTTTTTGAGTGAAAAAACTTCTCCTCATAGGGGGATCACATTTTTGTGTCCCCCATGTCCCCTTTTTATTGGGATAAAGGGAAAATGGGACATCATACCTCCAAAAGGTTTTCCGCCATGGGTCCATTCATCATGAAAAAGTGGTCAAAATGAGTTACCATGAGTTGAAAGCATGTTTCTAACACCTCAAGTGATGACTTAAGTGACACAAACCACTCCTCCATAGGGGGAGAACACTTTGGTGTCCCCCATGTCCCCTTACACATTGGGACAAAGGGGAAAAAGGATATCAATAGGCCTCCAAAACCCTACCCAAGCTTCTTGGAATGTTGATGTCATCATTCTTAACATGAAAATAGAGTAAGGAGTAAATTCTCAGGCCCAGGAGCAAGACATGGAGTTCATGGAGGGAAAAAATTATATGATTTTTACTCCAAAGGACCCACTGAATCCATTCCAATAATTTTCAAGACCTGATTTAGTTTTTAATTTTCTTTTTCAGTACATTTTCCACTTTAGCCCTTGTGCATGTGCGATAATAAGGTGAGTTGCCACCGAAGTCTAAAATGAGTATGAAATAATATAACAAATGGAAGATGATAAGGGTCTAATTTAATCCAATTTTACCTTTTATTAGGATCCTAACTCTGCCTTGGTGTCTAAAATCCTTTGAGAAAGTTCCACCTTGTAAAAAGACCCTTGTGTTGCACTGGTGGACATTTCTATGCATTTTATACTCCCATAATTCTTCCTTGATTATTTCACCATGAGGTAGGCCCTGTCATCTTTCTAATTCCTAGGATATGATCTCCCAACACTTCACGAGGCTCTGAAAACCCATTCAAGCAAGGTGACTAGCTCCTTTAGAACATGCATTCACCAGTGCCTTGCCCAAAAAGACATGTTTTTTTATCAACTTGTTCCTGACCTCAATTATCTCTAGAGAATATTCCTAAACTACCTCATACAGCTTCATTTCTCTCCCATATAACTCCCAAATTATTTAAATTTTCCATGTACACTTCCGGAGGATGTTCAAAAGTGACAAAAAGACCAAAAAAACCCTTTTAAAGCCTCCGGGAAATTTGTTCTTTCTTTCGATCTTCATAACCTCATGAATCATCTAGATAAACTTCCTTGCACATGAAAAACAATTTAAAATCATGTTAGCACATCCCTCTTGACTCAAATTAGGGTGAATCAGTTGAAATGTTGGCCAAAGGAAAGGTTTACATTGACTGGGAAAGGGAATTTCAAGTGTGGGTTTGGTTGTCATGACAAATTTTTAAATTTTGCATGCTAGAAATTTAACATGACAACAAGGCCATTGAGTGAATGAGAATAAACCATTAATTTTCATTCCATTTTGTTAACTCTAAAAATCAACTTCTCACCACCTTTCATGTTGTCATTAGTCAATTCATTTAGCTAAAGAGACAATTTAGGAAAATTTGAGACCCTAATCATAGTTATTACTATGTGATGTGAATTTGGACTCAATTGGACCCCCTAATTATATCATGCATTACATAGTTAGTTGATTGGTTCAATAAGAGAATAAATATTGATTAAATTGATCCATGTGAAACTTATTGGAACTATATGATTTGATTATTTACTTCATCTAGGCTAATTAAAAATCTAGGCATGAATCAATCAACAAATTCAATTGAAATTGAAGATGCATGTAGGAGTATCATAAAGGAATTGAATTTATTACATAATTTTTATAATATTAGTTAAGTATGGGCACACACAAGGATAATAAGAAGGATTATGGAGAAAGGAAATTACAACACAAAATTTGAGTGATTTTAACGATTACATAGGGATTTTATGAATAATTTGTGCAACAGATGAATTATATAACGTGCATTGATTACACAAGTGAAAGAGCACAATGTGTGCACAAAGTGATTCAATTATACCATTTGAGGGGCCAGAGTGATTAGGAGTAGAGATACGAGCTGAGTCATATAGAATAATTGAAACATTTCAAGGGTCATTCAAATACACACCATTGTAATATATTTAGGTTTTTTAATGATTTTTATAACAATCCTAATAGTGGTAGTAGTATTTGTAGATATCATAAAGGAATTTAAATTAATAAAAAACATGTAAAGTAAAGGTATTTATTTTTCTCTTGTTTCCATTCTCCTTTTAGTCCTTTTTAGCATTGCATTTCATGTATTGTCCTCATCAAAAGTAAACTTTTCTTTTAAAACTTAAAACCAACTCAAATTTTCATCCTTACTTGATCATTTATGATGCACCCTAGAATTTACTTTGAATAGCCTAAGAACACTAGCACATCACTCATCTTGAGTTGAGCACTCACCCTAAGTACACAAAGGTACTAGGCCCCTCTTTAGAGTTACTTGTGTAGGATGTTAGTGTGATGATGTCAAGCATATTCATATTCAGAATGAAACATAAAAAATCCATACTGCCAAAACCAAATGTAGATTAAGATAAAGTAGCTACACAATAATCATGATAAGATTAACCATAGAATAACAATATTCAGTTAAGTTTAACACCATAATCCAACCAGTATTCTCCATTTCATTAAAAGTGTAAAACACATAAGCTCCTTACACTATAAAGTATCTCCATGAGTCATGCACGCATCAAATGCAACAACATAACTCTACAAAAATTCACTCTCTTCTAAACTACATAGTTCAATACATATTTATAGAGGTGTGGACTTTCCCTTCACCACCTACACACTTCTCAAAATAGGTCACATGCTGATAATAGCCATACACCTTTACAATAACATGCACACATGTAAGTATATTAATAATAGATGTCTTATAATTAATTGGAAGGAGAAATCTTATAATTATCCTAAACTATGCGTGGTGCTTATCATCCACTTGTTCCCAAAACACCATTGCATGTAGTGCAAGTCTTCATCTCTATGTGTGTTCCACATGCTATCTTCAAAATATATCCCTTATCCATAAAAATGGCTAAGTCCTGAAAAAAAAATGTTTAGGCACGTGTTTCCTTTCCTATCCTCCTGTGCCTCCAAATGCCCTTTGTTCCCACGCATGCATCCTTTGTGTGTTTTATCCTTAGAGAAACATTATTTTTGGTCAACATTACCCCACACTAAAGTACATTACAATCCTAGAAATGGGAATTCTTTCTAATGTTCCGAATAATAAAGAATAAGTAATGAAAGAATTAATGGAACACTATACAAAAGAATGAATTCTCACTCTGTGCCACCCTCTTCTTCAATTGGGAGGATTAACTATGGATACTCAATTTTGATTTCAACCTCTAATGTTTGCTAGTCACTTAATGTGGTCCTTGTCTTCTCTAGAATATTTGTGGCTATGGCATTCAATTTTTTCTGAGTAATATTTTCTTTCTCATTCTATAGTTCCTAGACAACACTGGCCATACCTGACATCATTCCTTCCATAAGGTCCATCTTTTACGATATGAGCTTCCCAATCTCATCAATCCTTTCTTTGTGTGGATCATATGTTGCTGCGAGGGCCTCACACTTTTGTTTCACTAATATCAATCTTTCCACACACCCTAGTGTCTCATATTTCATTGCCTTCAGAACTTCATTTTATTTAACTAGATTTTTGGTCCTTATTACTACTTCTGGTGCCACACATAAATTGAGAGTTTGGTCAACTTTCTTCAAATCATCCTTCAAATTTTGGATCAACGCCTCATAAGTTGATATTTTTCTAATCATAAAGGCCCTTTATCTCTCTAATTCTTGTTCAAGATCTTTTAGTGTAGGCATCTGAATTGGTCCATCATCTAACACCAAATCGACCAAAGTGTGCACATAATGCATAGCAGAAGGAAACTTTTCTGGAAGCTTAGGTTCTAGATGAGGCATTTCTTAAAGGATGTGATCACCTATTTACTCCGCCATGCTAACGAATGCCTCATTATTTTTTTGTTATCATTCCTTCTCTTCCTTTAATCACGCTATCTTTGCATTTTTAGCATTTTTATCTTCTATTAGTGCTCGAATGGTGGCGGTCTTATCAATGTTTCTTTGTGCCACCTCTGTAGATACCTTGACCAAGACATTGCTTACCTGCTCATCATACATTAGAGTAGGTTTTATCGTCATATGCCTTTTCTAGGGTACCTTCTTCAATCTTCACGAGAAATAGGACTCTTCACATAAATCAAAGTTTACCTTATCCATATGGGTCTACATGGACCAAGATAACTGCTTCCTTGTACACATAGTGGCCATATCTGGATCCATCTTATTCTACCCATATAACTCTTTAATGCCCATAGTGCTCTGAAACCAAGTGTGGATGATTTTTCTCATGTCCTCAACATAGCCCATATTAGGGAAAACATACTCTTCAACTATTTTCTCTCCTTTTGTCCTTAGCCCCTTAGGAACTTGGGTGCCAAGGTCTGGAGTTGGCCCTTCCTCCTCCTGAGTAGTGACAGGTGTGATTGGTTACTCTTGCACAATTTCTTCTACTTCTTTCACCCCTTCCTCTTCATCTCCCATTTCTTCATCACGGGGTTCCTCCACATCTTTAGGTTGAACTGGGGTTCTTGGTGTGCACTCTTCATACTCCTCCTCCTCCTCCTCATTAAGCTTCATCTTTCTTCTTCTCTTTCTCTTGGGTGCTTCTTTCTAAGGGGAGAGTCGAGGTGACCTTTGTAAAGTTTGAGATGATATGGTGCCTTAGGTCTTGGTTCTTCTGAACACCTTCTTAAACTGACATTCCTCATGGACTATACCCACGTCCATGTCTTCCTCTTCTCCTTGCTACTATGGGGGAGTATCTGTAAACTTACTCTCAATGCTTTTAGTTAGCTGCATACTACCTCTATGTTCCAGGCCTCCACTATCCTCATTATGTTCTTCCTTGTATCCTTCTATGGTCGAGGAAGGATTTGGAGCTGCCACATTTCCTACTATGTGTTTTCCCTTAGGTGGCCCTAGGAGCATAAAATCATTCTCCACATACTTGTCATTTTCCATCTTGGGCTTGAGCTAAAGATAGATAAACACAGACCAACTATCCCCAATAGCAAAACTTACCAGATTTATGTTTATAACATTTTAAATAAGCCTCTCAATGTAGGCAAATCAACCTAGATAAACATATGTTTTCCTTAGAGTACGGTAGTCATAGTCTACCTTTTCTGCATTGTAGCTTAACCAGTGCACATCTGTAACCCTGTGTACTTCTTCCTATAAGTAACACATTGTAAAGGCATAGGGTAGTTTACACAAGGGACCTCATGTCCCATCTTTCATTGCAAATTTTTTAATGCAAAAATGTTGGTACATTGCAAATTGTACCCTCTTACCCATTACTAAGGGTAACTCCTTTCGAATGCACCATTCCTCCTCAAAGTCTATGCAAATTCAATCATACCATAGTTCTACCCTTTGTATGAAAGGACCACTCATTGTTCATTCACACAAGTACTTCTAAAACCTCTCTGTGAGGGACTTCTTTTTTGTGGGGTATTCCCAAGAAAATTTTTCCCATCAGGCACTCTAATTTCTACAAACACAAGAGATAATAGGATAGCACCAAAACTTATCTTTTCACCTATGCACACTTCCTCAATAATTTTTCATCTATGTACCCTGCTAAATTGTACACTTCTCCTTGTGAAATATTCTTTGCAATATGTATTCACATTGTATTTACTTGTGACCATCTCTCCTGATCATTCGTCTTAGTAAGTAGATGTACTGCTACTTGCACCATATGGTACTTTATTAATTTGTAGATTTACATTCCATGCAGACGCTTAGAGTATACCAACTCCTTTCTTGTGGCTATAACAACTACCTTATTAGTTAGATCACTAATAACCTATATCCATATTCCCTTCAATCCTGTCAATGTAGTAAGTAGGGTCACTATGATCCTTACCTGCCGCCCAGCCAAATAGAAGAAGTCCTCATGGACTCTGCTCATAAGCTGGTTGTATAATTTTTCTAGTTTTCCAAAATATTGGAGTTCATATAGTTGATACACCCCTACCTTCTTGAACAACTTCACCCCAGTATCATCATACACTAGCATGTCATCCACCATGGACTTGTTGGTCTTCTTAATCAATTATGTGTCCAAATCCCCCTTGTTTTTAGTGGTGCAGTGGTTATAGTCACATACTTTACATCAACGGATATGGGAATCCCAATCCCGTCTAATGATCACTCCTTCTAGATACTGCATTTCTAAAAAATTACTCTCGGGAGAAATTTTGACTTCAATTTCCACCTTATTCTTCCCCTTCATTCCTGCTACAGGTTCTTTCCTTGGTTCCATGGTAAAAATCTCATCTTTTTCTTCTATCGAGTACTCTCCTATGCCCTAGCTCAAAACCTGCGTGCCCTAGCTCAAAACAGTGTGCCCTGGCTCCTTCTTAATGCTTTTGCTTCACTCAAACCCTTCTCTAATCAAGACACAAATCACTTCTGTGTATAAATATTCTCTCCATTCCTAGTTTTGGAACTCTCTATACCTCAACATGTTTCGCTTGGTTTGGTCATAACTAGATCTCTTGAATACTTTTGATTGCAAAGGTAGAAGTAAACCCGCATCACGTCTTTATATAGATTTGATAAAATTTATTGCATTTTATTATCCTATACCTACCACCAATCCTCTCATTAATTGACCATTTTCCCAATTTCCTCACAATATACCCACATGCCTTCAGCTATAACCTTCTAGCACACATTCCTACCTTCTGGCTACAGACCTCCTTCTATGCGATTCCATGTGCCAAAGTTCCTCACCACTATGCCTTCCTCTATTAGTTTTTATGGCCATAACTTACCTCATGTTATATTGTGCATTCATTTATTTATGACTATGGTCTTACTTAAGAGAAATCTTCTTTCTAGCAGCTCTCTTCCATACTTGAATAACACCTATAATAGTATGTTCTCATGTGTACTTGTTTTTGAATAACAACCACCCCACACCAATGATATGTGCAGTCCTTTGTGCATACAAATACTTCATATTGTAATTAGCTTCTAGTGCACAAATTATCTTATTACACAAAACACTGAACTAAATTGAAAAAGCATAGAGACGAAGAAGGAAATACATGAAAATAAATACAAAAAGGGAAATCTATATTAAATGGCAATACTTCCTTATTAGAAAAACTGAGAAGAATTATTTCTAGTAGGGCTTCAGCCTACTCCCATTAAAGTAACCAGGTAACCATGTTCCATCAAATGCCTCTAACTAACAAGTGCCTGATTCAAGTATGTGAGTGATAATATATGGTCCCAACCAATGTACCTTAAGTTTCCCTCGATGGCGCAGAAACTTGGAATGATAGAGAAGTACCATTTGTCCAACCTCAAGATTTTTGTACCTGATGTGTCTATCTTTCCATGCTTTATTCTTGGCCTTTCCCTACTTATGACTCTAACGTGTTATGGCATGCCTCTCATCTATTTTTATTAACTTGTACATTCTTTCATCTAATGCCTTCTCATCAGCTAGACCTCCCACGTGCACAATACACAAAGAAGGTAACATGAATTCCATGGGAAGAAATTCTATGCCAAACACCAACTGAAAGGGTGTGGCCTTATTCAACCTTTTATAGGTTGTTCTATATGCCCAAAGTACAATAAAAACTTTATCATCCTGATTTGTCCTTCCAACATCACAATTTTTTTTAAGGTCTGGCTCAATATCTTGTTGTAGGCCTTAGCAGTGCCATTGGAATCTTATTGTTTCCAAAGAGATCTTATTATTTCCGCATTTATTCAAACACTTGGAAAACATCCTTATTTATGTATTTTGACTTATGATATTCCATGGAATGATGATTAATTTTTAGGTATGCACGTGAATTAATAATGATTACACTCATTTAACAACTAGAAGTTCATAATTTTCCTCTTCTAAAAGAAAATCTTCTCCCATATGAAAAAAAATTCCATATTTTTCAAAGGAGGGTGAATGACATAGAACATGTAAAATCCTTATTTTCTTACTAATATTTCTTACTTGAACCCCATAACCCTATCTCATTTTTTTTTTGGCCAACCATAAAGCAACGAATCTATATCTCAAAATCGCTTTCCAGATTTAGCTCCATTTCTCTACAAACTCTAGGAATTAAATATTATTTTTTAAAATTTATAGTTGTTAGGTAATAAGGGATAAAATATGTGAAAAAATCCCACACATAATCACAATACTAGAAACTAATATGTAGAAAGATATTACAGATCTGAAATAAAAGTGCAAAAATAGAAATAACACAACATAGAGACATTATTTAACATAGTTCACCCAATTTGGGCTACGTCCACCAAGAATCACTTGCTCAGATTTTATTATAAGCCACTTCTTTCTCTCATTACAATACCTAGATATTTTTGGAGCTATTCTCAACAAACTCTCCTGAATTCACACCGAATTCAAAGCACCCTATACAATGTTATTCATCTTCTATGCATATGCATAAAACCATATAATTAGACAACTTTAAGTAGTTTTACAATACCATGTGTACCAAACCCATGGGAAAAAACTGCCCCATAAACCTATGGGTCAAAAAATCCTACCCATATGAGAAGAGCATGTTTCCCAATAATATGTCGAGTGCATTTTTTTCGAGGAAAAAAATTTACAATTTTTCAGGGGCTTGGCCAAGAACCCCTGCTACCCCGGCCCTGAAGGCGAGAATACATGAAAAGTGTACAGTACTCTTAGTGTACAGTCTTCAACACTTTCACACATGAAAACAGGCTCCACAACATAACAATCTCCCACTTGGAGACTAGTTTTCCTCTGAGCAAGCTTCTCAACCCTTCACTAGTTCATCTGTGAAGACCAACCAAAGCTGAACACAACTTTAGTTTTTCCCTTGTGACCACCTTGGTCATCATGTCTGCAGGATTCTGACTGGTATGAATCTTCTCCAACTTCAACTTCTCTTCCTCCAAAGTTGTCCTGATGAAATGGTACCTTAACTGTATATGCTTTGTCCTAGAGTGGAAAGCAGAGTTCTTATCTAGGTATATAACACTCTGACTATCACTATGCAACTTCCATTCCTCCTGCTTATGCCCCAACTCCTCAAGTAATTGTTGTAACCAAATCATCTCTTTGCTTGCCTCTGTGGCAGCAACATACTCAGCCTCCGTGGTTGACAAAGCCACCAACTTCTGTAGTCGTGAAATCCAGCTCACTACTTGTCCCACCTATAGTGTAAATATAACTGTCATGCTCCTCCTGTACTATCTACATCTCCAGCCATATCTGAATCTACATAACCACATGTAAAGTGGTGTCTGATCCACTGTAGCACAAAATTGTCCCCCTGGTCCCTCTCAAATACCGAAGGATCCACTTTACTACCTGCCAATGCTCGTTACTTGGGTCACTCATAAATTTACTCACCTGCTCCCAATGCATGGGAAATATCAGGCCTAGTGCACACCATGGCATACATCAAACTACCAACCATGCTGATGAGTAAGGTACCTTGGACATTTGGTTTCTCTCCTGATCTATGTTTGGGACACTGCTCCTTTGATAACTTGAAATGGCCTGCCAAAGGAGTCCCAACCATTTTAGCATCCTGCATATTAAACCTCTCCAATACCTTTCTTAATGTACTCTTCCTGAGATAAAGTCAGACTTCCATTCCTTCCTATCTTGAGATATCCTCATACCAAGGATTTGTTTGGCTACCCCCAAATCCTTCATAGCAAAGGATTCACTTAGCTGCTTCTTGAGTACTTTTATTTCCTGCATGTTTTTACCTGCAACCAACATGTCATCCACATACAAGACAAAGGATAATATAACTTCCATCCTCAAATTTCTTTGTATACATGCAATGGTCAGAATGACATCTAATATAACCTTGCTCCATCATGAAGCTATCAAATTTCTTATACCATTGACGTGGAGCTTGTTTTAAGCCATACAAGCTCTTCTTCAGTTTGCACACCATCTCCTCTTTACCTTTGACCTCATAGCCCTCTGGCTACTGCATATATAGATCCTCCTCCAAATCACCATGGAGAAATGCAGTCTTTACATCTAGCTGTTCTAAGTGCAAGTCTTCTGCTGCCACTATTCCAAGAACAGTTCTAATAGAAGTCATTTTTACTACAGGAGAAAAAATCTCATCAAAATCTATACCTTTTTTCTGTGCAAACCCCTTGACCACCAACCAGGCCTTGTATCTTTTCTTCCTCCTTCTTCCTCTTTGAACTCTATAACACCCACTTGTTTCTGTAATGCTCTTTTTCCTTCGGGTAGCTTCACCAAATCCCATGTCTGGTTCTCCATGAGAGCCTGATGCTCCTCATCCATGGCTTGCTCCCACTTCTTCCTGGCATCTACCTGCATTGCTTCATCAAAGCTCTCTGGCTCTCCACTATCAGTGAGTAATAAATAATAAAGAGAAGGAGAAAAAAAACGTCAGGTTCTCTTCTTACCCTAGAAGACCTCCTCAATATAGGATTTTGGGGTTCCTGTTGAGGAGGTTCTTGAATTGATTCATGTGTCACTTTCCCATCTGGAAGATCCTCTACCACTGCATATTCTTTCTTGGATTCTTCCCTGTTTTCCTGCAACTTTTTCTTATACATGACTTTCTCATTAAATACCACATCCCTAGATCGAATGATTTTCTTGTCCTTAATACTCCAACATTTATATCCAAAGTCATCACCACCATAACCAATGAAAGTACATTTTTCTGATTTAGCCTCTAGCTTGGTCCTATCATCCTTGTCTATATGAACAAACACCTCACATCCAAAGACTCTAAGAAATGAATAATCAACCTTCTTACCATACCAAGCCTCCTCAGGTATGCCTCCATCCAAGGCACTTGAGGGTCCTCTGTTTATCAAGTACACAATTGTGCTCACCGCTTCTACCCAAAAAGAAAGAGGCAGTCCTGCATGTAACCTCATGCTCCTAGCACATTCCATTATTGTTCTGTTCATCCTTTCTGACACCCCATTCTATTGTAGAGTTCCTGGAACCATCTTTTTCCTATGGATTCCATTCTTAGAACAATAATCATCAAATTCATTGCTGCAATACTCCCCTCCATTATCTAACCTGAGACATTTTATCTTAAGACCTGTTTCATTCTCTACCAAGGCTTTCCATTTAACAAAAGTGTCAAATACATCATATTTGTTTCTAATACAATAAACCCAAACTTTCCTTGTTGCATCATCAATAAAAGTAACATAATAACTTGAACCCCCAAGAGATGATACCTGAGCTGGCCCCCACACATCAGAATATGCACCAACTCTAACTTACTCTCTTTCTTTGTAGGTCCAACCTTGAGAAACCTTACTCGCTTTTGTTTCCCATATATGCAGTCCTCACAGAAATCCAAACCTGTTTCTGTATATCCAGGAAAATTCTTCTTTATGATATCCATGCCCTTATGGCTCATATGACCGAGCCTATAGTGCCACAATGTTGTATCTGCTTCTGAAGCCACAAGATTACAATCATTAGTGCTATAAGTGGTTAAATACAAGGTTCTAACATTCTTACCTCTTTACACCACAAGAGAACCCTTGGTAACCTTCCAAGAGTCTGTTATAAATATCACAATACAACCATCATTTCCCAACTGCCCCATCGATACTAACTTTTTTTCTTAATATATGCACATGTCCTACATCCTTCAATATCCATATATTCCCATTATGCATCTTACTATGAACAGAACCTTTTCCAACTATGTTGCAAGGCTCATCATCACCAAGAAAAACATGCCCAAAATCTCCTTGAACATAATCAACAAAATAATGCCTATGTGGAGTAGCATGGAAAGAAGCCCCTGAATTTAAAACCCAAGATTCAGTAATATTGTGCAAAGAAAGAATCAAAGCATCCTGACATACATTACCCGTTGCCACATTTTCCTCCTTGTTTTCTTCATGTTGTTTCTTCTTGTCTCGAAGCTCCCAACAATACTTCTTTTCATGCTAAAACTTTCCACAGTGTCAACATACCATCTTAATTTTAGATTTTTACCTTACCCAATATTTAAATTTTCCATGACTTCTTGTATTATTTTGTCTCCCTCTAGTTTCCACCATCAAATAATACCCTAAAGTAGAATATTTCCTAGAGATTTTTCTTCTCAGTTCCTTGCTTAGAATCACCCCTACAACATCCTCAAACTTTAACTTTGATTTATTTAGAACTACGTTGCTTACTGTTGGGTTGATGAAATATGGCCTAAGTATGAAAGGAATAGAAGGATTGGATGCATGGACACATGGCATGTACATGATCCTTGAAATATAGTAGAACAGGGCATTCCCAAGAAGACGTGAAATTAGGACTTAGTTGTTTTCCAAAATAAGGCTAATTATAGACATGGATTGTAGAGCACGTTTTACAGAAGACTTGAAGAACACACAAAATCTATTTTAGAAAAGTGGAAGATCAAGCACCATGTATATTTTTAGGCTATTAATAAGATTAGACTGTAGTTATATTATTATATGATCTATTATTAACGAACTTGCATGATATTGCATTTATCATGTAAGGGTGCATGGCTATTATTAGCATGTTTACTATTTTTGAAAGGTGCATGGGCAGTGAAAGGGAAGTCCCCACCCCTATAAATATGTATTAATTTTCATGGTTTAGGGATTGGACCCGGTGGCAGAAAGACATAGAGAATAATGGTAGCTTAAGTTTTATGAAGTGTGTGAGAGGTATTTTTTGAAGCAGCTAAAATTACAAGAAAAATTATGTCGTCGAGGGAGATGGCTCATAAAGGATTTGTAGCTCACGTAGGATACATAGAGCCAGAGAATATAGAAATACCTCATTTAGAAAAGCATGGTAGAGAACCCTCTTTGGCTTCAGATGAACATGTGTTTGAAGAAATATTGAGAACTGAGGGAGCGCATTTTATCCTACCTAGTGACCTATCCCTTGCACTTGGTTGTTCAATTTCTACGACAACTATCAATAAGAAATCTAGTGTGGGTAGTATAATAGTAACAGATAGAGTTAATTTACATTCAATTTCAAGATTTAATAAGGTATCTTATTAATCTATGACAACACAATCATCATTTGTGTTATTTGGAGGTCCAATTGGAGGTATATTTTTTAGCAATTCATCAGCACAGAATGTGGGCATGCAGAACGTTGGTATTACATCTGGGAGTAGCATAACCTCACAAGATGTGGGAGTTCATTTTACCACAACTATTAGAACACAAGGTAGTGCATCCTTTGGTTCATTTCTTGTTATAGGAGGAGGATTAGGTGGCTTAGGATCTAGTGGATCTGGTGGTTTTGGAGGTGGAAGAAACATAAGAGGTAATATAGGTTTTGGATCTGGTGGGTACAATCCGCACTAGCCCCATCAAATTTATATGGAGATGTCTCTTCATCTTGTAGAATAAAGAAGAATAAAAATTTAGTTGAACATGTGCACATGTGCAAGATACTATGGCGTGTGAAGGGGTTTACAACTTTAGGGCATAAGGAAAGCTAGTTTGTAACTACTTTGTAAGTGCGCCGCATATTTGGTATAAGAAATATGATCTAAAATAGACTTATGTAGACTATACCGCATTGTGTGATGCATTCTTAGAAGATTTTCACATACCTAAGTTTGAGCATAAAAGCATCACCATATTTAAAGACATCAAGCAGGGAATAACTAAGAGTGTTTGAGAGTATGATGCATGGTTCAAGGCCCTTTTTTTGAAGTTATCTTATGACATACATCCAAATCACCATGCTTATTGGTTCATTGGAGGACTGATCATGAATTTTAGAATGGATCTCTCACACAATACTTTTACATACTTACGTAAGGTACTTGAAGCAGCTCTATGCCCTAGGTAATTGGGAGTGTGGACACAAGATTCAGCCCATTTTAGGATGCTTAGATTACAGCTATGGAAAAATAGTTAGATAATTTGTCAGCTAATTCAGTGCATGAGACACAAATTAGAATTTGGTGCACAAATTATGAAGTAGAAGGGCATACTAAGGGTAGTTGTATTTGTAAATTAGTGTGCACCATGTTGCTACATTGTGAGATATGTCACTTGTATCATGATTCAAGTAGGCTTCCATGGTTGCAGTGCGTGATAAGAAAGAATGTTTTCTATTAAAATAATATGTGTAGGTCTACCACTCATGATATAGATAATTATAGTTTGATTGATCAGATTCATGATGTCATCTATACTTGTGTACATCGTACTAGTATTGCAAAAAATACTAAGGAACAAGGTGAGCATCATGATCAAAATCACAATGAAGGGCACTCTGATGGAGGTCGAGATAGAGGTTGAGTATATTGTGTAGAATTTAGAGGCCGATGTCACGGAGGTGGAAGACGTGAATTTTTATGAGGAACATGGCATACATGTGGATCCCCTGATCGTTATAGGTGTGAATGCCCTCAGGAAATTATTTGTTCTTTTTGTGGAAAGAATCAAAACTATGAAGAATTATTGAACTTTTATGAACACTTGAGTAAGAAGCACAAGAAGGATAAGGGTGTGGGAATGGTTAGAGTACAACGCATTGTGGAAGATCAGTGGATGCTGAAGTTAGCACCTGATCCTGAGTTGGTACCTGTGAAGATTACTATACGCACTAAGGCTACGCATGCACAGGGAAGTTCTAAAGTAGAATCCTATCATTACAAAGGAGGAGGTACTACATTCAAATTATCCAGAACCTACACATCAGAAGGAATTTTATCAAGAAACCATGGAGGTGATTAGGAATTTGTAGGGTGAGATACAATGTTTGAAAGAATAGTCACGGAAGTTATAACAAAAGATAACATAGTTGAACTTCCTCAGAAGGATGTTGATGATTTGAAGGAGGTTTGCAAGATGTTGCGACAAGAAAACATCATTCCTTTATTGGGGGAATGGTTAAGGGGAAAAATTTTGTGCGTTGGATTTGAATGCAAAAGATAGATGTTACATGTTAACCTTCCTCCTTCATAGTCTAGATTATGACAAGGAGATCACTCTTAATGTTGTTATTGATGGTTATATTTTGAGTAACATTTTGATTAATACAGGTACATAAGTGAATGTACTCACATTGTACGTGTGGAATTAGATGAGGAGACCACCATTACAACCATCTTCAAATGTATTTTTATGGTGAATAATACTAAGGCCACGCCCATTGGAGTCTTGAAGGATGATACTATTACTATACAAGGGGCAAGGTTTACTAAGGACTTTGAGGTATTGACACTTGCAGAAGTAGACATTTTCCAACATTACTTAGGTGTCCTTGGTGTAATGCAAACAATGTTGATTTGTGCTTCAATAAAGTCTATATAAGTTTTGAGAACAAGGAAGATTATGTCCTCATTCCTTTGACATATGGGAAAATTTCACCTTATGTGAAACCTTTAAATGAAGAGGATTTAAATAGAATCTATGTGTGCACACATTAGAGATCCTAAAGTACTTGAGCCATCAAAAGAAGGAGTTATTAAGTGGGATGATGCATAGTCCATGAGTGATAATACAAGTGTTGCATATGACAATTGGGCACATGGTAGTTATGAAATGGTTGGGTGCGAAGTGAGAAGTGTAGTTCTGCACGTAAGTGAACCGCATTGTGTTAGGTGTTTGGGCAGTAACTAGGTAAATTGGTGAGAGAAATATTGAAGTATTCCTACACTCTATAGAAGTTCAATGGATAGATCAAGTGGAAATAAGGAATATGTTATTTTATACTCTACGCAGGATAACAACGCATTGGTGGATGGTTCATAGAGATAATATTTTAGAGTGGTGAGAAGTGAGAATCACCTTCTCTGTTAGATTTCTTGGGAGCAATGTGCCTACTTAGATCTATGAATTCCATGGTAAATAACCTGTTCAGCACCACATTTAGTAGTGTGAGAGACTCTAGATAAAGGGGTAAGAAGCTTTACCACCTTTTCTATGGGTGCATCAATTCTACTACACCTTTTGAGGTTGCACACATGCATGGTATGTCTATGTCAAGTTGAATAGAGAAACAAGAAATTGGCAAGAATTGACTGTAGGTATGATTCAGACCTTTGACTATTTTTCCACTAAACCTCCAGGTGAATGAAGATTACAGGTTATGAATATTTGACAAATCCCAAAGCAAAGGATTATTTAGAAGTTAAATCAGGTGATTCTAGGGTCCCTTGAGGAATTTTTCTAACTAAGAAGAGACAGGTGAAGAACAACTTGGGCAGCCTTCCTAAGAAAATGCAAAAAAAGATGGTTCACATTGATGATGAAGAAATGGAAGAATTTTGATTGGTTGAGAATACATGATGATGCACATCGAAGTCTTAGACATTGCAGAGGAGAAGGCACATCTGGGATTTCACAAAGGCGCCATTGATAAAAAGCCTAAGCGGCCCAAATAGTTAACAGGGACATCTGTTGGACAAAAGTTTTGAGGCGGGCATTTCGAAATGCCGGTCTAGACCGATTGAGAAAATCAACTAACTGCTGAGAGGAACAGTCTGAAACACAAACAAGCGGGCCACGAGTTACAAGAATGGCCGAATTAAGTGAAAAAGGTCGAGGCAGATCCATCCAAAGTGGGACATTTGGGATGGACGTCAACCAGCTGACATATTAACCCTGAAATCATGCACAATAAGCATTAAGCATTTGGGACATTTCTCAAAGAGCGAATAGACGTGAAGTGTTCTGAGCATAAAGAAGTCTCAGAATACTATCTAGTCAATCCATGTTGAAATGGAGTTGACTAAAGTGGTATACAGGTCCTGAGAAAGGTTGCAGGTTGTGCAAAGGGTGAGTTGAGTATCACAAATACCGATCCGGAAATATGGTGATTTTTCACCTTTTTGGTGATTAGCTAAGCTTTTTGGTCCAAGAAGATTTCACTAGTTATAATTTAGGTCAGAAGGCTGATTTGATTTAGCAATTAGGCATGCCTACGATGATGGAAAATTTAGGATGAACAATGCAGTTATTGTCCAAAATATAATTCAAAAATCCATTTTCCAGGATTCCGTCTCTTTTTTCAGATCACATATAGTTTCGTTAGAGTTCTTGGAACATCCCATGCACATTTTGATTTATATGGGATGGAATTCAGCTTTGGATGAGAATTTTACATGATTTTGGGGATATTCCAAATTTTGAGGAATCTGGTTAGGGAAAAATTGAGAAACATCCTCTGGCACGAAATGACCAAGCTTAGTGAAGTAATTGCTTCAACAAACAACGATGTTACCTTAATGTAGTAACAGTTCACTCAATTCTGCCGTTTTGCCAGGTATTTGCCGACTTCTGCCATGATGGACAGATTGAATGCAACCTAGGATGGTTGGGGTAGATTTGGATTTCCCTCTCTCTTTCCTCTCTCATTTTCTTCCTATAAATTGTTAAATAGGTAGATTCTTTCTCAGGTTGGACATTTTTTTGTTTTGAACTCTCCAATTGTACTCTCTTTCAAAAGATAATGAATTTGTGGAGTTTAAACCTCCCATATAACTGTAATGCATATTTCTGCAGGTCTTAGCATGAAGGAAATGTATTGTATCAATCCATTGGAGCAAGTAAATATGTGGAAAACCCCATGGATGATTCTCAACCCTCTTGGACAAGTTCAGATGCATTCTCCTAGATCTTGGATCACTGCAGTATTTGTTATTGTGCATGATGTTGAGAATATTTTAATGGTTTGTGTTTATGTAAAAAGCATATGTTCTTCATTCCTCAATCAAATGCATCACCTTCATTAGTTTAGATTTATTTTTAGGTGAATCTTCTTATTGTCTCCTTGGAATAATTAGATTAGGTTTTTGAGAAAACCCTCTTGGTATATATTCGTGTGCATCTGAACAACAGGAATAGGAACCACCTTTTCTGGAGATGCTTTCTCATTCACAAGGTCCCACACTTGGAGAAAAGATTCAATTTATTTTGCAATCAACTGGATGTTAGTATGATCAACCCATAGAGTTGATTTTCAACATTCCAGGGGATGCTGTGATTCTTTGCACTCAAGATAATTCCCTTTGTTTCTTATTAATTACTAAACTTCAGGAATGAGGCATTATAGGTTAGGAATATGCACTTACTATGTGGGATAGGTGAGGTATAAATTGAACTTAATTATTCAAGAATTACTAAGGTGAGTTAGAATGGAGAGGCATGACTTTTAAAAAGAAGAGACTAGATGTAGAATTTCTTCTTGGGCATGCCTGCCTAGAAAAAGAAAAGGGTAAGATGGTTAGTTGAATTGATGATGAAGAAGTTAATTCAAATCTAGATGTTGAGCATATAAGGGTATGCGTAGGTCTTATATAGTGTATATGAGAAGGTGTGCACATATCATGAGCCTATGAAAATGAAGAAGATCAACATCGGGAAAGATGTTGAACCTAAGGATGCCATTATTGGAGATTATTGGTCTGAATCTGAGGTTGCTAAGATAATTGAACTACTGTACAACTTCCAGGACTTGTTTCCTAGAGGCTATCATGAATTGAAAGGGGTACATGAATCTTTGGGTGAGATGAGAATCAAGCTAAAGGAAGGTGTGTGCCCGGTTAGGAAGAGGCCTTACAGGATGAATCCTAACCTGTGCGTCAAGGTGAAGGAAGAAATTGATAAGATGTTGAATTCTAGAATCATTGAGCCCATTGAGGAGTCAGAGTGGGTTAGCCCTATGGTGATCAGTATAAAGAAAGATGGAAGAATTAGAATTTTGTGGATTATAGGGAGTTGAATGTTGCATGTGTAATAGATCCCTTTCCCACACCATTTACTAGAGGAAATATTGGAAGGTTGTAGGGCGCGAGATCTACTCCTTCACTGATGGATTTTCTAGATATCATCAGGTGAGGATAGCTAAAGAGGATCAAGAGAAGAAAACTTTCACCACTGAATGGGGAAGTTTTTCATACACAGTTATGCCCTTTGGATTGAAGAATGCACCTACAGTATTTTCACGCATTGTTGTGCAAGCATTCTAGGACTTTATTCATAAGTTCTTGCAGGTTTATCTGGATGATTGGACAATGTATGGGCTAGTGAAAGATCGGTGTGATAATTTGAGGCTTATGTTTGAGAGGTGTCCAGTAGTTGAGCATCTCTTTAAACATTAAGAAGTGCATGTTTCTACACCGTTTGGGACTTTTCTGGGACACATTATTTGTAAGGAAGGCTTGTTAGTGGATCCTGCTAAGGTTGCTGTTATTTTGGGCTTAGAGGAACCTACTAACCAGAGCAAGGTGCATGGATTCTTGGGGCACACAGGATATTACAGGAAGTTTATCAAAGGTTATGCTAATATTGTTGTGCCCTTGGAAGAATTATTAAAGGGTAAAGGCAAGTTCCATTGGGGTGAAGCACAACAGTGCACATTTGAAACATTCAAGGAAAGGCTTACTATAACACCTATTATGTTCTTTCCTTCATGGACCAAACCATTTCATGTGCATGTGGATGCCTCTGACATGGCCATTGGTGTGGTATTAGCCCATCCTAGAGAAGGTATTGTTGATCATCATATTTTCTTTGCAAGCAGGAAGTTAACACCAGTAAATAGAATTATACAACTACAGAGCACAAGGCCTTGTCCATGATCTATGCCCTTCATAAGTTTTGACAATACTTATTGGAAACACCTTTTATTTTCTATACAGATCACATGGCATTGAAGTACTTGGTGAACAATCCCATTTTACAGGGGCACATATGTCATTGGATTCTGTTATTTCAGGAATTTGATTTTACAGTGGTGGTTAAGATAGGAAAGAGTAATTCTGGACCAGATCATTTATCAAGGATTAATACAGGAGAGGATGCACAGAGCATTGAGGATACAATGTCAGATGCACAACTATTTAGATTGAACTACATGCCCTCTGACTTAGAAGATATTGTTGTCTTTTTACGATCAGGTGTGGCACCTAAGGGAATGAAGAATATAGAGAAGAAATAACTTGTTATACACATCGCGCCTTACATGTTGATTAGTGGAGACTTATACAAACTAGGTCGGGATGAAGTTTTGTGTCGGTGTGTACTTGAGCATGAGCATGAAGCTATTATGGAGGAGGCTCATGGTGGTATTGTAGGTGGACATTATGCAGGAGATGCTACCATGCACAAGATTTTATTGGTTGGTTTATGGTGGGAAAAATTGTATAAGGATTGTAAAGAATATTGTAAGGCATGTGACCATTATCAGTGCCTTGGAAATCCTGGGCATAGAGATGAAATGCCTTTAAGGCCTATTGCTACAGCAGAACCTTTTGAAAAGTGGGAAATTGACTTTGTGGGTCCTATTTCCCCACCCACGCGGCAGGACTGGATCACACTACATTATAACTTGTACAGATTATCTTACAAGGTGGGCAGAAGTGGTAGCTACAAAGGATTGCATGGCAACAAGGTTTCTATGGGAAAACATTATCAGCAGGTATGGATGCCCATTGAGTTTGACAAGTGATAGGGGTACTCATTTTCTTAATGAGACCATCAGGATACTATTGGCAGAATTTATGGTTGCACACCATAAAACAACACCCTATCACCCTCAGGCTAATGGAACTACTGAGGCTTTCAACAAGATATTGAGCCACACATTGACTAAAATTTGTGATGTTGGAAGGAAATACTGGGATGATAAAGTCTTTGTTGTACTTTGGGCATACAAGACAACCTACAAGAGGTTGAATAAGGCCACACCCTTTCAATTGGTGTTTGGCACAAATATTGTTGTACCAGTGGAATTCATGTTACCTTCTCTACATATTGTGAACATAGGAGGTTTGGCTGATGAGAAATCACTTGAAGAGCACATTGAAAAACTGATGCAGTTGGATGAAAGGCACATTATAGCATGATGGAGTCAGAAGAAGAAAAGACCAGGCAGAAGGCATGACATGATAGGCATATTAAGGATAAGAAGCTTGAAGTTGGATAGATGGTTCTTCTATATGATTCAAAGTTTTTGTGCCACCCTGGAAAGCTTAAAGTGCATTGGTTGGGACCATATATTGTGACTTATATACTTGATTCAGGTGCTTTCCAGTTAGAGGCACTGGATGGGACATGGTTTCCCAGTTACTTCAACGGGAGTAGGCTGAAGCCCTACTATAAATAAGTCTTCTTGGTGTTTGTAATAAGGTAGTATTTCCATTAGATTAGATTTCCTTAATGCATTTCCTTTATATGTGTTTCCTTTCATCGTTGTTATGCTTTGTCAATTTAGTTCAGTGTTTTGTGTAATAAGCACACTTGCACGCCAGAAGCTGATTACTATCTAATATTTTCATGCGTAGAGGACCGCACATACCCTTAGTGTGGGGTATGGAGTGTATATAGGATACATGGACCAGAGTTTGAATGTTCTATCTAAAGATGATATATGCATAGAGAGATATTATACAGGTGATTGAAGTAAAGGTGTGGATAGAGAAATATTGCTCATGATTGAAGACCACGTATGGATGAATGGATGCACAGTGTAACATGAGGTAGGTTGCAGCAAGTGGAAACTACTTGGTGAAAGGCACAGTGGATAGGTACTTCGGTGCATGAAGGCATGCAAAAGGAGGTCTTTGGCCAAGGAGTAGTAGGCGTGCACTAGAAGGTTATGACTATGGCATGGAAAAATTCAGCGTGGAAAAATGCAAGAAACACCAAAAACAAATTAATGTTGAGTACAGTGGTAGGTGGAAAGAAATAAATGTAATTTTTTTAAAAATCCTTTATAAGGTGGTGTTGTGAAATCAATTTTACCTTTGCAATTGAGAGAATTCAAGTTTGAAGAGTGAGAATAAGAGAAAGCTTGTGTGAAGTGAAAAGAGTTGTTTACAAACTGAACCAGATAGATGTTGATTTTAGCATGAGATTGGTTGATGCTCCATTGGAGAAGGTGTTTGAGTGAAACAAAGGCATGTGCATGGAAATAAATCAACTGTTAGGGTTCAAGTTTTGAGCTAGGGCACATGGAATTGAGCTAGGGCACACAGGTTTAAGTTACAGAGCTCAAATATCTTGAAAGAACACAACTTTATTGTTCTATGGCACCTAAGAGAGCACCTGGAGTGGCCACAAGGGGAAAGAAGCAGAAGGAAGTTCAAGTTCAAAGTGGAGGACACCCCTGGAAGCTATTTTTCTGAGATGCAATACCCAAAAGGGGTTTTGATGGATCATGACTAGGATTCACACATTCTCTAGTGCAAAGTAAGTGATTACAACCACAGAAACAAAGATAAAAAATATGAATTGGATAAGTTGCTAGTGGTAAAGACAACACAAAGAATAGTGGATGACATGGTTGTGTATGATGACATGGGTGAAAAATTGTTGACAAAGGTGGGAGTTTTTCATCTGTATGAACTCCCTTACTTTGGAAAACTAGAAAATTTATACCAGTGGTTGATGAGCAAAGTCCATGAGGACTTTTTCTAGTTTTTTGGGTGATGAATGAGGCTCACCATGCCCCTTGATTGGGAGTTTGACAGGACTTGAGGAGTTTGGGTACTGAATTGAGTAGTGACCTCACTAGATAAGGAGGGTATAGAAGAAACAAAGAAAGCATTGGATATACACCAAGGGAGGGCATGAAATGGACATTGACTAAGTTGCAGAAGTATCCAGTCATTCAGGAAGCAGCACACACCTCTTACAAAGTTTAATAATCAAGAGTGATGGTCACAGTAAACAAGGCATGGTTGCATGTGGAAAATAAAATGATAGAAGGTGTAGTTTACAATTTTTCTAGTTACATTGTTGAAACCATCAATGAGGAGGTGCACCAAGGTGAGAAAATAAGTTTCGATGCGATCTTTCTGTCCCTTGTATTTGTAGAAATTGGAGTGCCCGATGGGCCAAAGGATAAAATATGGCAATATCCTAAGGAGAAGAAATATCTTGTAGAGAGTATTTTTAAGTATACATGTGAAGGACCATGAGTGGACCCTTTAAATAGAGAGAATAATTGTGGTATGAGTGACTTCACACCATGTTTGAGGAGGAATAGAGAATACCCAAGGATCTTCCTTCGGTATTAGATAAATAAGTACAGTTTGTAGTGTATCAACACTTTTGTATAGGGTGCTTCAGGATGAAGGATGGGAAGTGGAGCCCTTGGTGTAAGCTCCCTTATGCCTTCACCACACGCTACTTCCAGGAATATGTACATAGGTTTTTAGAGGCGTGCCAGTTGCTTTTCAATGCAGATAAGGTAGACTGTGACTACCACACACTCAGGAAGACTTACGTTTATCCAAGTAAGTCTGCATATATTGAAAAATTAATTTCAGATGATATTAACATTAAGGCTATGAGTTTGGCCATTGGAAAATTGGGGCATGCCTTGTATATATTCACCTCAAGCCAAGGTTGGAAAATGGGAGGTATGTTGAAAATGAGTTTAAGCTCCCTAGACCACCCAAGGGGAAGCATACAATTGGGCACATTACAAGATGAAGAAGACACTTTTCCCCTTGAAGAAGAAGAAGGAGAAGAGGAGGAGCTTAGGAAGAAAGTGGTGGCTTGGAGCACCGGGGTAGAAAACAACCAACTATTGGAGAGAAAAGAGAGTGCAAGAGTAACCCCTCCATTACAAAAGGAATGATGAAGTGTTGGAGACAAACATTATGGAGATAGACATAGAACAGGGCAAGGAGGAGCAGCATAGTTTAAAAGAGTATTGAGAAAACCAAGGACTCAAGGCATGGGAACTTCACAACCCTTAGGAGGTCACCTAGGACTTCCCATGTAAAGGAAAAACCAAAAAAGAAGAAAAGGTGGAAGTACATCCCTAGGAAGGATGATGAAGATGAAAAATATGGGACAGTGTGCCTAGAACACTCCAGTGAACAGATTGAGGATACAGAAGAGCCTCAGGAAGAAGAAATGAAAAATGATGAAGAGGAGTTAAAGGAAACAGAGAGGTAGAAACAAATAAGGGAAGCCATCAGGTGCACCTCATACCACACAGACAGGTGAAGGAATGTTTTAGATTCAGGTGTACATGCACACCATAAAGGGTAAGCACTCAAGGAAAGGAAAGGAGGAAGATGAATTTATGAGATGCCAATAGTTGGGTATATTGATGACCCAACCAAGATTATACACGCAAGGTTCCAAAGCACTTTGGAACCCAAAGACCTTTATGGCTGGGAGCTGATGGATGCAGACATGGAAACTACACATGCAAGAAGTTATCTTGGAGCATGCAGAATCATATGGATGAGCCTTAATTTGATGTATGTGAAGAGTTGTGTGTTTCATGCAGATTGAAGAAGGCACCACACTCACACCATGTCACCGTTAAGCCCACCCAGATGTCAGATGAACAAGTGAGCAATGCATTTGACTAAGGTATCTACAGAAGTTGCGTGCCAGAAACATTGATAAAGTGGAAACTATTCAGGTGTTATTGGAAGATAAAAAGGACAAAGATACTGAAATCAAGAACCTGACAGAAGAAAAAGAGACAGCTGAGGTGACGGGGCATTCGATACTTAGCATGGCCAAACAAATTGGTGATGAGATTATGAAAAAGAGGCCAGATTTGGAGGATAAAGTTGCAAAGGAGTTTTCCATCCATTTTACATTATTTATGCACAATAATTCACATAATACTAGATGAGGGACCCGTACACATGCCAAAACCAAAGGATGCTGCAGAACAGGCACAAAAGGCCAAGGCAACAGTTGTGCATGAAAATTACTAGCTATGAAGGCCTTACTGCAGACTTTGAAGGATGAGTTAAAGAAGGTAGATTTGGCATTGAATATGTGCATGGCACCAGATGTGATAATAAGATACAGAACCATGGAAGAAGAGGAATGAGGTCCTAAAAGTAGTTAAGAATGAGACACTTGGGCACATGTGGAGAGGCTTACTTTGATAGTAGAAAAATGTGATGCACTTACAGTAGCCCAAGATCCACACAAGGAGAAAATAAAGGACATTGGGAAATTATTAGCATGGTGAATGGATGTCATGGATGGAATGGTCTCAAGCATGGCTAATGTTCTCAGGGTACTATAGAATGAAGGTGAGAACATGACACTTGATGAAATGGAAGTGGTACTTGTAGACATTCTAGATTAAAAAAAATAAGGCGCCAAGTGATTGGAATGACTTGCAGGTAGAGATCAAGAATGAATATTCAGAGTTGATTCTCCCTGTGGAGGAGTAGAGTGCCAAGTATTTTATTCATTCTTTGTACAATTATTCTTTCATTATTTATTCTTTTTCATGGAGAGATAAGTTATGATTACCCATTTCGGGGGATGGAAATGAATTTAGTGTGGGATAATTTTGGGCTTGATGAAATACAACCTAAGTATGAAAGTGTAGAAGGATTGGGCACAGGACATAGGGTGCATAGGTGCACGCAAAAGTATATAGTGAAACAAGGCACCCAGGAAGGCATGAAATCAGGACTTAGCCATTTTCAGTTTTGAGGCTAATTATAGACATGGAGTGCAGAGCACGTTTTGTAGAAGACTTGAAGAGCACACAAAGGCTATTTTGGACAAGTGAAGATCAAGCACCATGCATATTTTTGAGGTTATTAATAGGATTATACTGTTGTATTATTAGATAATCTATTAATAGTGAGCTTGCATGCTCTTGTATTTATCATGTAAGGGTGCATGGCTATTATTAGCATGTAGCCTATTTTTGAAGGTGCATGGGTGGTGAAGGGAAAGTCCCCACCCCTATAAATATGTATTGATTTGCACAGTTTAGGGATCACCATGTTTTGTAGTAAAGTTATGTTGTGAGTTTATGAGTGCGCATGACTATGGTGACTTATTATGTATGTATGAAGCTTCTGTGTTTTACAACAATTAATATAATGGATCTTTGTGGCTGGATATTGATTGTTGAACATCTGTCAATGGATCTTACATGGTAAAGTTAATCTTGATTCTTTAATTTTGATTGTTCAGGGTAATCTTATTTATGGTTGAGATCTAGATCTAGTTTATGCACTGTAATATATACTTATTATCTGTTATGGATCTAGAATATTTC